>JAULBY010052437.1:0-190504 GCA_032358315.1 Ophiocytium majus
TCCACCCTGAAGAAGACCGACGACGTCCTCACCGGACTAAGCAACAATCCCTTGCTTAAGGGCGGAATTCCCGAGCGCAAAGCCCAGACAAGCACCATCCGGGGCTCCCGGGACGAGGAATTCTGATGCACCGGGCCCTGTTCGGAATGGTGGTCCTGGTCCTGGTCGGGTGCAGTTCCGCCCCGCCGGCGCCGGAGGGCATCCAAGACCGCAAAAACCGGGCCGCCGACTACCTCAAGTTCGGACGGCAGGCCTTTCAGGAAGCCCAGTACGAACAAGCGCTTTCGTTTTATCTCATCGCCGTCGACCTCAACACGGCGGTGGACTACGAACCCGGCATGGCGGCCGCTTGGAACTCGGTGGCCACGGCCCAGGCGGCCTTAGGCAACGATACGGAGGCGGCCGCGGCCTTGCTGCAGGCCACCGCCCTGGCACGGGCTTCCGGCGACCAGACGCTCATTCTGCAAGTGGCGGTGAACCAGACCCAGCAAGACCTGGCATCGGGCGACCTCAAGGCCGCCCAGACCAGGCTCGCCGCGTTGAAACCATTCCCCGGAACCGCCGAAGGGGCCGCCCTGGAGCACGCCTGGGGTACCCTGGAGAAGTCCCAGGACCACCCCACCGAGGCTCTGGCGGCCTTTGACCGGGCCTTGGGGGTCAACACAACCCTCAAGTTGAAGCAGGAGATGGCCTCCAACCGCTTTATGAAGGCTTCTGTCCTCGGACGCCTGGGACGCTGGCCGGAAGCCAGGGTGGAGCTCTTGGCCGCCCTGGACCTCGACAAAGCCATGGAAAACACCCTGGGCATCGGCCAGGACCTCCGTTCCCTGGGGACGGTGGCGGTCAAGGAAGGACTGGTCCAAGAAGGGTTTGATCGCTACGTGAAGGCGTACCGTCTGTTTCAAGCCGCCGGACTGACCGACCAGCAGAAGAAAACCCTGGAACTGCTGGTGCCGGCAGCCCAAGCTCTGCAGCTCAAAGCCGAGGCAGAACGGTACCAGGCGCTCCTCGAACGGATTTCCCCGACCCGCCGATGAACCGGAACACGTTGTCGGTTCTCGCAGTCCTGTTCCTGATGCCTTGGCCGGTCACGGGCCAGAGTCCGGTTTATCCCGAGATCCGCGAATTGTCGGCGGCCAAGGACCCGTTGTTCCGTCAGCAGCAACAGCTCCTGGACCAGGCCTACCAAGACCAGGCCAAGGGCCTGCCCCCCGGCGACCTGGCCTTGTTCCAATACCGCGTCCGGGGTGACGACTCTCTGTTTTCCTTGGCCAGCCGGTTCAACGTCCCCTACGAAACCCTGGCCACCCTGAACGGACTTGGTTCCGCCGCGGCCTTGAAGCCCGGCCGCGTGCTGTTGGTGCCGACCCAGCCGGGACTCTTCCTTGCCCTCGACCATCCCACGGAACTCGACCGTCTGATGGAAGCCTGGCGGCCGGAGAGCGCCGAGACGGCCAGGATGACCGTGACCCGGAGCACCGGAAAAGAAACCCTTCTCTTTTTTCCGGGAGGTCGGTTTCATCCCCTGGAGCGGGCTTTTTTCTTGGGACTGCTCTTCCGGTTTCCCCTGCCCGCCGGCCGTTTGACTTCGTCTTTCGGCGTCCGGTCCAACCCTTTTACGGGTCACCCGACCTTTCATGCGGGGATCGACCTGGGCGCTCCAGTCGGTACCGAGGTCTTTGCCGCCCGGGACGGGACGGTTGCGGCGGCTGGTTTCGACAAGGTTCTCGGAAATTTTGTGAAGATCGACCACGGCGACGGCTATGAAACGGTTTACGGCCACCTGAGCATCCTCTTGACTTCCTTGCATCAGAGTGTGCGATCCGGTATGATTTTGGGCAGAGTCGGATCGACCGGTATGTCCACGGGCCCCCACCTTCATTTTGAGATCCGAAGGCAGGGGCATCCCGAGGACCCCGTCCCCCTCCTTCCCGCAAGAAAATGATACCCCGACTGTTTTGGGCGACCTTCATCGTGATTGTCTGGACCTCCGTTCTTCCTGCCGAGTCACTCCGGGGGACCTTGAAAGGGGAGTTGTTGCCCGATGGACCCGCCGTGACCATGGGCCTCGACGAACTGGTCCAAATCTCCCTCCCCGCGGCGACCCGGTTCACCAAGGCCGTCGAGATCGAGGTCACCATACCCCGGGACGTGTTCCCCTACCGGTCCAACCTGGCCGTTTTCATTTATCAGCACTTTGTTCCCGGAAAGACGGCGGCAGGGTCCACAGGAGACCGGGTGGGAATCGAAGTCCTGCCCCCGGCTGGCAAGTTCTACCTGGTGGCCCCCCTGGTGGCAAAGGCCGGTCTCAAAGCCGCCGTGGACACGGCCGTGCTCAAGGTTCCCCAGCTTGAAGCCGCCTTTCCCTTGGCCATCACCGTCCTTCCCATCGACAAGGACCTCCCGCCAGGCTACGAGAAGTTCTCGTTTTCCGTCCGCACCCGGTTGGTCAACAGCAACCTTGGCGCCCTGGTCCTTCTCACCCCTTCGCTTTCCGACGAGGACCGAAAACGCTTGAAGATCACCGCCAACGGCGTACCCCAGCCCCCCGAGGGCCCGTTGCTCCTGGAGCCGGGGCCGTACAACCTCGAGGTCGCCCTTCCCGGCGTCGACACCGTGACCCAAACCGCCGTGGTCGCCCAGGCGAAAACGACGGAAGTCCTCGTCGATCTGGCCATGGAAGACCCTTCGGTGGTCATCGAGGCCCCCGAGGGAACCCAGGTGGTCATCGACGGAAAGAAGCTGGTCTGGACGGCGAAGTCCGCCTACCCCGTGGAACGGGGGCCGCATACCGTGCAATTTGTCATCGGAAACACGGTGTTCTCCGACTCGTTCACCATTGAAAAAGGCGGCCGTCACCGGTTGACGCTGAAAATGGCCGTCGAAGTGTCCCGGGAATAGGAACCTGGAGTTTTTCCTCAAGTTTTTCCGTCCGGGTCCCGAAACTGAGAATGTCGGGTCGATATAGTTCCCCTCCCAGTTTACTATGTCGACGACACCCTTCGGGGTTGAGGATGGTCCCCACCATCCTCTTTTTTTTTTGGTTTGGGACGGCTGCGGCGGCCGAGGGCTTCGCCTCGTTGTCGCTCCGTCCTCACGTGTCAAAGACACGCTCCGGGCGTCGCTTCCGCCTCGGCTTCGCCCTCGACCGTCCTCGCTTCGCCCCAAACCAAAAAACTAGATCAATTGTCCCGTTCTTGCGGCGGCCGGGGGCTTCGCCTCGTTGTCGCTCCGTCGACGGGCCCCGGGATTCTTGACTTGGCTTGGGCTTTCGGCCTAGTCTCAGGTCTATGATTTTTTCTGTTCGTCGTCACCGGATCCTGTTGGCTTTGGCCATCACCGGACTTTCGGTCTCGGCGGTGATCGGCGTTCTTTTGGGCCTGGGCGTGGCTGCCACGGTCAACATCCAGAAACAAGCCAGCTTCGGCAACTTCAAGCCGTCCCTCCCCTCCCAGGTCCTCGACATCAACGGGCAGCTCATCACAGAGTTTTTCAGCGACGAGAAGAGGGAAATTGTTTCCTACAATGAAATTCCAAAATCCATGACGAATGCCTTGCTGACCCGGGAGGACCAGGAGTTCTTCGACCACAACGGGTTCTCCGCCAAGGGGTTTACCCGGGCACTGTTCATGATCCTGACGGGGCAATTTGTCTCCGGCGGCTCCACCTTGACCCAGCAACTCGCCGGCAAGTTGTATTCCGACCGCACCAAGATCACCGTCAGCCGGAAGCTGGAGGAACTTTGGTGGGCGTACCAGCTCGAAGCCAAGTTCTCCAAACAGGAAATTCTCGAACAATACATGAACAACATGCCCTTCGGACACACCACCTACGGTGTCGAAGCGGCCAGCAAGTATTTCTTCCGGCACTCGGTCCAGGACGTGACCCCAGCCGAAGCGGCCATCCTCGTGATCCAACTCGTCAGGCCCGGCCTCTACTCTCCCATCCGCAACCCGAACAGTGCCCGGAAAATCCAGGAAATCATCCTCTCGGACATGGTTTCCCGGGGCTTCCTCACCCAAGAGCAATCAGACCTTTCGTTCAACCAGTATTGGACCAACTACGACTACCAGCGGGACAGCCTCAGCACGGCCTTCTTCGACCGAAAGGACAAGGCTCCGTTCTTCTCGGAGTACATCCGAAACTTGGTCGACGAAAATCTCCTTGGGCCCCACGACATTTACCGCGACGGCCTGACCATCCACACCACCCTCGACCTCAACATCCAGAGGGTGGCCGACGCCACCATGGTTGCCGGCATCGCCGAAACCAACCGAAAGTTCCACCTCAGTACCGAAAACCAGGGGAATGTGGTGGAAACCGAGGTCAGTCCCCTCCTCGACATGATCAGCCTGGGCTTCAACCTTCCCGACTTCCGGGCCAGTTCCACCCAGTACCTGCGGGAAGCCAAATCGGTGGTCACCGACACCCTGTCCCCGACCATCGACCTCACCGCCAAACTGTTCGGCCTCGAGGAAGTCCAGGACGCGGCGTTGACGGCGTACCAGAGCGTCATTGACCTGAACGGCAAGACCAACGTGGAAGGCGCTTTGATCACCCTCGAGAATTCGACGGGCTACATCAAGGCCATGGTCGGCGGCACCCAGTTTGACCGGCTCAACCAGTTCAACCGGGCAGTCCAGGCCAACGTCCAGCCCGGATCGTCGTTCAAGCCGCTGTACTACTCCGCGGCCATTGATTCCAAAAAATTCACGCCCGCCACCATGATCATGGACGCCCCCACCGTGTTCACCAAGGAAGACGGCACCCCCTACACTCCGTTGAACTTCAAGGGTGAATGGAAGGGGCCGGTGCTCCTCCGGTATGCCCTGGCCCACTCGATGAACGTTCCCGCCATTCAAGTGTTGGCCGGCATTGGTTTTGATGCCGCCATCGACCGGGCCAGCAAGCTGTTGGGGATCTCCGATCCTGTGCAGATCAGCAACACCTTCCCGCGGGTGTTCCCCCTGGCCCTGGGCATCATCAAGACCTCGCCCATCAAGATGGCCCGGGCTTATGCGGTGTTCGCCAACCAGGGCCGGGCCGTCGACCCGGTGGCGGTCCTGTACATCCAGGACCGGAACGGGAATATCATCACCAACCCGGCGGCCGACGAAGTGGAAGCCAAGCGCCGGGCCGGGGCCCAGACCCAGTTGATCAGTCCTCAAACAGCCTACATCATGACGGACCTGATGAAATCGACCATCGCCGAGGGGACCCTGGCCGGGGCCGTGGCCGGGGTCGGAGGACTCCCCATGGACATGGCAGGAAAGACCGGGACCACCCAGAACTGGTCGGACGCCTGGACCGTCGGGTTCAGCCCCTACATGACCACGGCCATCTGGCTGGGCTTCGACAAGCCGGGGAACTCCCTTGGTCTGCTGAACACCGGGGCCGTGGCGGCCGGACCGCTGTGGGCCCAGTACATGAAGACCATCCACAAGGACCTGGCGCCCATCAAGTTCCCCAAGCCTTCTTCCGGCCTCTACTACATGAATGTGGACGCCGAAACCGGCCTGCTGCCCTCGGGCGAGCCCGGAGAAAAGGTGGTCACCGAGATCTTCCTTGAGGGTTCGGGACCCACCAAGGTCTCCGACCTGGCCCAGTTCCGCAAACTCCGCGAAGAAGCCCTGACCAGCAACATCCAGGGAGCCCTCGACGAAATCGGCGGCACCGGCCTCAGCCCCGACCTCAACCTCAACCTCGACCTCGACCTCAACATGGACTTCGGCGACTCCCCCGCCGACCCCCAATCCAACATCCTGGCGAACTAGAGCAAAAAGCCCGGAAAGAGCTCCTTCCAAACTGCCGTCTGAGCGTAGCTCTGGGTTGGGCCTGGAGCGTAGCGAGGAAGGGTTCAGCCGAAGTGACCACCGGAAGGGCAACCGGAGCGTACCCTAGGTACGTGAGGATTGCCCTGAGGAGGTCACGAAGGCAGAACCCTCCGCTGTAGCTCCAGGGTCAACCCAGTCAATCGGTCCAGATGTCGTCGTAGGTATGCGGCCTCTCACAAAACCGGCACACGAACCCTTCACCGCGGCGTTCGAACTCGGGGCTGACGCCCTCGTGCTGGGCCGCGTGGCTGATGCAGTTTTCGTTGCGGCAGCCGATTTCGGCAAAGTTGTAGATCCGGGGGGGCATGTGGAGCCGGTACTTCCGGACCACGGTCTTGTCGTGGACGATGTTCAGGGTGCAGCCTGGGCTGAGGGCAGCCAACTTCTTGACCTTCTTGAACCCCAGGTCGGGCAGATCGGGGATGGAGATCAGTCCCTTCACCACGTCGGATTTGACCGATGAGAACACTCCCATACTGGCCAGATAGTTCAACTGGAGGTTCCGCCGGATTTTGTCGAGGAGCTTCCAGATCTGCTCCACCGACCTCCCCATGCCGATGTGGTCGATGACAATGCCGGTGTCGACGGGCTTGATCCCGGTCTTGTACTCCACCGCTTTGCCATGGGGGTTGATCCGGCCTTCCTCGAAGAAGTCGTCGGACGGTTCCGCCTCCCGTTTGGCGGTACCCGTGAAGTCGAAGCCCAGTTTGCCGGCGACCATTCCGATGAGGGTGATCCGGGTAAAATACCCGTTGCGGCTCTGTTCGTCCCAGCCGTTGAGGGAGAGCGGGGTGACAAAATCGGGGATGGTCGGGGCGATGCGGTTCTGCGGAAGGGGATGGTAGAACTTGGTGCCCGCCGGTAGCTTGTCCAGGTGGTCGGGCCGGACGGTGACGGCGTGTTTCAGCCGCTCCACCTTGTCGAGGACGTCTTCGCCCATCCGCTCGAGCTGCAGCCGGGTGAAGTACCAAATGTCGGCAACCTCACCCTGGGACAGGTAGGCATCGATGGAGGGAAAGCTCCGGACCGTGAATCCGTTGTCGGTCATCTTCTGGTGGTAGAACTCCGGCAGGCCCAGTTCGGCCGGGGCGATGAGGTCCACGGTGACGCGGCCGAAGATCTTGAGGCCGTCGGCCTTGGAATGGACGGTCCTTCCAAAGTAGAGGTCGCCCGTCAGGGCAATGTGGATGGCATCGCGGTTCCAGTTCTGCTTTTCGAGGAACGAGTACTCGTCCAGAAACTCCTGGCTGGGATGTTCGTGCTTGCCGTCGCCGGCGTTGAGGAAACTGGGGGGCTCGATGCCGGCTTTGCGGCAGTAGTCACCGATGGTGACCTCCAGGGCCCGGGTGACGCCTTCCACGGTACTGCGGATGATGAACACGGACCGCCGGCTGTAGCCCACCAGCATCTTGAGAGTGTCGGTGAGACTTTCTTTTTTGTTGAAGGACGAATGGGCCACGTCGAAATCGCTGACCGTAGCCCCATGGAAGAGGGCGGCGTTCCGGAAGCTCTCCTTGGTCCGGGTGCTGTCTTCCAGGAAGATCAGGTACACGGAAAGGTCCTTGTCACCATAGCGGTAGGCGGACAGATCGCGGTTTTCCAGGATGGCCGTTTTGATCTCGGCGGTTTTCCGGTACAGGTACCACTGCTCGTCGGCGGTGAGGTCGTGGACCACCGAGACGCTGCGGCCGTAGAACGGTCCCTTCGACAGGTTTCCTTCGGGCTTCAAATCACCCCTCCGTATTGGTTTTCTTCTTCAAAGTCGAGGTGTCCAGCAGGAAGAGCTGCCCTCCAGGCCCCTGGACGAGGATGCCGTTGGCCGTAGGCACCACCGCCGTCACGGACGAAACAGGATCGGTCCCCTTGGCCAGGTTCTTCAAGCTGGTATCAAAGGCACCCAGCACCCAGCCGGAAGCGCCCTTGGTCAGGGCCAGGACCTGGTTGCCAGAGAACACCAGCTGAGTTTCCGGCAGGATATCGTCGGTCCCCGTGAGCAGGATGGAGCCATCGTCCTTCGAGAGAAGGACCAGCCGGACCGCACCGTTGGCCCCCTTGCTGTCGCCGGCCACCACCAGGTACCCCGGGCCGAAGGCATCGGCCCGGGGTTGCCGGACCGAATTGAGCTCCGATTTCTTCCACACGGTGTTCTTTGCCGGGTCGATCAGCCGGACCTGCCCCAGTTTGGTCGATTCAGACATCTTCACAAAGGCCGAGGTCGAAGCGGGTTTCACCACGGGCGTCGGGACGGTTTCAACCACCGGGGTCTTGTTCTCTTGTTTCACGATATCCTGTCGCTCGGCCTGGAGGGCTTGGTCCCGGGCCGCCAGGTCTTTCTTGGCTTCGGCCAAGGGCAAAGTCTTCGTCTCGGCCGCGGGAGCCGCCGGCGTGACGGAGGCCGAGGCGGCGGGCGGTTTCACGGCGTCGGCCGGCGGGGTAACGGTGGGCGAGGCCGGGGTGGTCCCCGGGGTTGAGGGGGCAACAGCCTTTGTTTCGGCTTGGGCCACCGCCTTCTGCTCCTGGATGATCTCGCCTTCCTTGAGGTCGGCCAACTTCTTTCGTTCTTCGAGGCCGGCTCCAGGCTCCTGGGTCATCTGGGTCACAATATCTTTGTTGGAGATTTCCTCGGTGTTGAGGCTGCCGCCCAACCCCTTGGAGAGGCTGTCCCGGAGGGGAATGAACATCTTTGTCTTTCCGGGCCACTCGGCGTAGCTGAGGGCCAGGCCGGCGTTTTCGGCGGTCACGGCTTCGCCCACCGCCGGAATATAGTGGCTGCGGAGGTACTCCAGCTGCCCGCGGTAGAAGGCGTTGTAGCGGGTGATGAAGCTCGCCAGCAGGTCGGCATCGGCGGTGCTGTAGCCGAAGGCCTGCTGGAGGTACGAAGAGAGGATCCAGTTCAGGTTGCGGATGTGGTCGACCCCGGCTCCGGCCTCCAGGATGAACAAGTCGGCGCTGAGCAGGTCCGAGGAGGGATCGTGGAGCCGTTGGATGCGGTACTTCTTGCCGTAATCCGCGCCCAGGGCCCCTTCAGCCTTCATTTGTCGACCCAAATCGGCACCGATGCCCTGGATGGCCGACCGGCTTTCGATAACTTTGTGGGGACCAATGTAGTTCTTGAACTCGATCCCCTGGATTTCCTGGCCTTTCACCACATCTTCGGCAACGGTCTGGGCACCTAGGGAACCGGCCGCCAGACAAAACACCAGCGCACCGATCAGCGACCTCGTATTCACCATGGGATCGTCCTTACTTGGGCAGGTGGACCACCCTCTTCTGGGGGTCGGTTTGGTGGCGGTAATAGATGGCAATGTTTCCCACGACCCGGACCAAGGTGGCATCGATCTTGGTCCCCACTTCCCGGGCCAAATCGTCCTTCTCATCCTTGAAGTTGACGAACTTCACCTTGATGAGCTCATGGTCCTCGAGGGCCTTGTCCACGGCCGCCACGACTTCTTCGGTCATCCCGGCTTTGCCGACGTGGACGACGGGTTGAAGTAAGTGGGCTTTTCGGGTTAAATAACCCCGCTGGTATCCTTTTAGTTCCATGTTCGGCAGGATACACGAAACCCTCCGAAGAATCCATGAGCCCGCCTGGAGTTTCTCCCATGAACATCGTCCTGTTCGAGATCGAGGAGTGGACACGGCCCTTGGCCGCGTCCGACGTCCGGGCCCGTCACCTGACCGAGATTCTCAAGCTGTCCCCCGGAGACCGCTTTGCGGCCGGGGAAGTGGGGGGGCCGGTCGGCACCCTCGAATTTGCCGGTTTTACCGGTGAAGACCTCATCTTTGCCCGCCCCGAGTGGACCACCCCGGCCCCGGCTCCGTCCCGGGTCCGGATCCTGGTCGGAACCCCCCGGCCTCCGACGGCACGCCGGCTGTTGAAGGACCTGACCACCCTGGGGGCAGCGGAACTGCACTTTGTCGCCACCGACCTGGGGGACAAGGCCTACCTCATGAGCAGCCTCTGGGAAGACGGGGAATTCCGCAAAAACCTCTGGGAAGGCGCCGCCCAGACCAGAACCACCCTGCTGCCGAAGGTGGAACGGCACACAGGCCTCCGCAAGGCGTTGACGGCCATCGAAGCCGAGGGTCCGTCGACCAGGGTCTGGTTTGACGAAGGCGGCGAAGCCTGGGACAAGCACCAAGCCCATTTGACCAACAACCCCGGCGCCGTCCTCTGGCTGGCCCTGGGCCCTGAACGGGGTTGGAGCCCGGCGGAGCGGACTCTGCTGACCGACCGGGGCTGGCTCCTGGCCGGCCTGGGTCCCCGGGTCCTGCGCACCGAGACGGCCAGCGCCTTGGCCCTGGGCTTGGCCGTCCTGAAGGGCTGGATGTAAGGTCTAGCCCCTGAGCACCCCTACGGGTTCCTGGAACGACCGGAGGCCGAAGGCCGGCAGGGTCGCCAGGGCTTGGCACAGCAGGCGGGAACGCAGGTGCTCCCAGTCGGGGTAGCCGGTCAGCCGGGTATAGAACATCAACTCAAACGGCAGACCGCGTCCGGAGGGATCTCCCAGTTTCACCACCCGGACCTGGTCCGGGTGGACCTCTCCATGGTTTTCCAGGTAGTCCTGTGCCCAGAACCGGAAGGCTTCGACGTTGGTCACCTCGGCCAAGGACCCGGGGACTTTCCAGAGTCCCTTGGACTGCAGGTCTGCTTCCTGGGCCGGGGAAACCGGGGCCAAGCCGAGCAAATCCACCGAAAACCCGAGTTTCACCCTTCGGGCACCGATGTCCTTGACGTTGCGCCAGTTCTTGAACGGCACCGACACCAGGTTGTAGGTGGGCATGCTGAAGACGGTGTTGTCTCCCGACCGGATCTTGACCACGCTGAGGGCGATGTCGATGACCTCGCCGTCGATGTTCTGACCCGGAAACTCGATCCAGTCGCCGATACGCACCAGGTTGTTGGCGTTGACCTGGAGGGACGCCATGAATCCGAGGAGAGAGTCCTTGAACACCAGCAGGAGGACGGCGGTCAACGCTCCGAGTCCCGTGAGGATGCCCAGGGGATTTTGGTCGAGAAGGATGGAAAAGACCAGGATGCCGGCCACCAGGAACAGGAAGATCTTGGCCACCTGGACGTAGCTGCGGACGGGGATCCTCTTGTCGCCCAGGATCTCTAAAAAGCCCTTTTCAGCGTTGGACAGCAATTGGTCCAGGAAGGACGTCCCGGTCAGACAAATGAGCAAGAGGACGAGCTTGCGGATCACGGGGTACACCGAGGGATCCGGGGTCACCAGGCTGGTGAACAAAAAATAGCTCAGGGTCGCCGGCAAGAAATTCCCAAGTTTGTGGAAGAACTTCTTGTTGAACAGGAAATCGTCCCAGCGGTTTTGCGTTTTCGCCGCCACCCGGGCGATGAAGGTCCCGATGACCCCGCGCACCAGCCAACCCAGGACGTACGACATGACCACCACACTGGCCAGGGCCAGGACCCAAACCGACAGGTGCTGCCAGTCGTCGCTCAGGTTCCAGGTGTCCCAAAGGTGGTCGAAGAACTCTCTCATCGCATTAGCCTCCCTAAGGCTTCGTTCAACAATCCCGGAGACGACCGGTCGCAGAGGTGCCAGACGTTCTCAAAATCCCCTTCGTCGCCGTAGTAGGGATCGGGAACCTCGCCGGGACCGGCCGGATCCCATTCGCGCAGGAGCCGGACCTTCTTCCGGGAAGCGGCGTCGGGGGCCCGGCGCCGGAGTTCGGCGGCGTTGGATTCGTCCATGGCGATCAAGAGGTCAAACCGCCCGAAGTCGCCTTCCACCAAGGCCCGGGCCCGGTGGGTGATCTCCAACCCATGGCGCCGGGCGCAGGCCCGGGACCGGGGATCGGCAGGTTCACCTTGGTGGTAGCCGGCAGTCCCCGCCGAGTCGACCTGGAACAGACTCGAATGCCCTTCCCGGGCGGCCCAATCGGCAAAGACAACCTCGGCCAAGGGCGACCGGCAAATGTTCCCGAGACAGACAAACAAAATGTTCATGGATGTGCAGAAAATACTGCAATCTGGTTCCATCGGGCAAGTGGTTCGAAAAAAAGGTTGGGAAGGCGCCGAGGTGTCTATTGAACACAGGCGAACTTAAGGTTTTCGAGGTTGCGATATCGCGTCGCGAGGAACCCCAACGGCAAGACGGTGGCGAGCCGAGGGCCGGAGCGTATCTTTGATACGTGAGGACCCGAGGCGAGTCACCGGCGCGGACGTTGGGGTCCGCAGCAGCGATAGCGCGACCGATTACAAAAAAAAACGGTATGCCTCTGGACGTCGACGGCATACCGCATGGTGGCTTATTCAGCTCCCTTTTATTCTCGGCTGACGTCCCGAATCCTTGAGTCCCTTTTGAAAAAAACTCAGGGGAGATCCCAGAAAGACCGCCATTCCAGGGCCAAGGCCGCCGCTTCTTCCACGGCCCGGCGGCTCCTGTCCGATGGCCATCGGTCCCAGGTCGTCTTGGCCCGGCCGGCCCAGCCGTCCCAGAGGGGGGCTCCCCAGGCCCGGCGGGCCTCGGCCCAAGCCGCGTCCACGGCCGAGGAAAAGTCCTCCCCCTCAAGGACCTGGGCCAGGGCCTCAAAAGCCCGGGAGTCGGGCCGGACGGGTCGGGCCGACAAAGCGGGGGCCTGCGCCGGCACCGTCGGTGTCCATTCCGGCCAGCTGCTTCCGTACCCTTCGCCCGGGAAACCAAGGCCCGGGACCACGGAACCGCGTTTCCCCAGGTTGACGGCCCGGACTTCGGGATGGCCGGCGGCGGCGGCCGACAACCACCGGCGGAACAGGTCCATCCGGGGATCCGAAAGGACTTCTCCGCCGTCGAGGGCCGGACGAAACACCAAGCCGGGGCCCCGGAGGCCCAGCCCCGATGTCTCGGCAGGGCATAGCCGGTTGGAACGCCGGTGGATGGCTTCTTCAAATTGGCTCCCCGGGACGTGGGTCAGGCCCCGGGGGTAGCCCAGGTCCAGGCCGGCAAAGGCGACCTCGGGACAGCCAAGGTGGAGGGCCAGACTCCAGGCGGCCGTGGCCACGGAACCGCCCGTCGGCAAAAGGCCCAGGGTCCCCCAACGGTCTCGCTCCCGGTGGCGAAGGATGGGAACACTGGAGGAAGCCACGAACGTCCTGCCGGGGGCCAGCCGGAACGCCCGGGGGGGACCGATCCACTCGGTGACGACCAGGGTCCGGGGGGGCGGCGTCCGGTCGACGTGTCTGGCGTTCCAGTATTGCCCGTCCAAGACCAGGAGCACGTCGGGCTCAAAGCCCTGGGCGGCCAGGGCCGACCAGGCCGTGTCGACGGCGATCAGGACGAACCGGCGCCGGTGTTCCCTCATCCAGCCGAACGCGTCGGCCAACCCCGGCCCGGCGGCCGCCACCACCGCGGGCACGCCGGAAGCCCAGCCGGCCAGGGCCTCCAGGGGCCTGACATCGGCGGCATGGGCCTCGTTCTTCGCCAGGTTCCTCCGCCAGAGCCCCCCGAACCGCCGGAAGGTTGCGGGGTTGACCCCCGCCTCGGCCTGGGCTTGGGCAACCTCGGCGGCCACGGCCTGGCCCCAAGCCGGAGAAAGCTGGGTCAAGGGACGCCAGCCCAGCACTTCGATGGTTCGGCAGGCCAGGGTACGGAAAAAGGCGCCTACCATCCGGGCATCGGGTCCCAGGAGCGGGATCACCCGGGGATTGGCCCAGAGGCCGGTCAGGTCCCGGCGGCCGAGGACTTCTAAAAACCACGCGGGGTCTTCCTCGGCGATCACCAGGGGCAGGTCGGGATACTTCCGGGCGACGGCCTCGGCCAGGTACCCGGCCCCCAACCCGAGCAACAGGGCGAAGTCGGCGGCTTCATCCCATTCCGGGACCGCCTTGGCCGCTTCCCCTTCCGGGTCAAAGGAACTCGTCAAAGCCGTCGGCCCCAGCCTGACAGCAGGGAGGCCGGACCGGGAAACCGACCAAACCCCCCGGGGTTCCGCCGGAGGCAAGCCGGAGAGCCGGGAGGCCACTTCGGGATGGTGCCGTTTGAGGACCGCCAAGTTGGCCCCGAGGAGGCTCATTCCAGGTCGACCGTCACCAAGGTGCCCTCGGTCAGCGGGGTTCCTGCCGGCGGGCTTTGGCGGACCACCCAACCCTGGCCCCGGATCTCGACCCGGAGTCCCGGTTTGTTCAGCAGGGGAAGCAGGCTCCGTTTCGAAAGACCCCGCAGGTCGGGCAGCGTGTCGCCGACCGCCAAGGGCCCCGGAGACGCCAGGGTGGCGGAGCCCGAATGGGTGACCGTCCCCTCTCCCTGTTTAGGGAGTCCCCGGAGCTGGATGAGTTTTTCCGCCACCTGTTTTCCCACGGGTGCCGCGATCTGCCCCCCCAGGTAGCTGGCACCCAGGGGATTCTCAATGGTGACGTAGAGGATGTACCGGGGTTTTTCGGCCGGGAGGTACAGAAGAATCGAAGCCAAGAAGTATTTCTCGGAGTACCGGCCGGTTTTAGGATCCCGGATCTGGGCCGTCCCGGTCTTTCCCGCCAGGTCGTACCCGTCCACCTTGGCCCGTTTGCCGGTTCCGATTTCTACCGTACTCTTGAGCATGTTCAGGACCATTTGGGCGGTCTTGGCCGAGATCACCTGCCGGACCTCGGTCCGGCCGTTCTCCACCAGGACTTCCCCGGTGGAGGAGACCACCTTGCGCACCACCTGGGGTTTGATCATAACACCCCCGTTGGCCAGCACCGAGGCGGCCTGGACAATCTGGAGGGCGGAGACGCCGATCTCCTGCCCCATGGCGATGGTCGGTTTGGACCGGGCCGACCAGGAGGTGGAGGAGCGCAGCAACCCCGGGGTTTCACCGTTGAGGGAGATTCCCGTGGCCTCGCCGAACCCGTATTTGCGCAGGCCTGCTTCAAAAGGTGCCGGATCCATTTTGTCGGAGGCGTACCCGGTGCCTGCGTTGGACGAGTGTTCCAAGATCCCAGCCACGTCGAGCCGGCCGTAGGAGGCCAGGTCACGGATGCGGATGACTTCCCCCGTGGAGGCCACAGTATGCTCGTAAAATCCGTTGGCCAGGAAGGTGTCGGAGGGTTTCAGCACCCCGGCGTCGAGGAGGGTGGAGAGGGAAAACACCTTGAACACCGAACCGGGCTCGTAGGCCCGGGTGAGGATGGCGTTGGTCCTCACCTCTTCGCTGTAGGTGGAAAACCGGTTGGCGTCAAACCCGGGCGACGAAGCCCAGACGACCAAGTCCCCGGTCTGGGCTTCGGAAACCAGGATGTTGACCCGGGAGGACTGGTTCTCCCTTTGGGCCTGGTCGGCGATGGTCTGCATGGCGTACTGGAGCACCGAGTCGATGGTGAGCCAGACCGAGGCTCCGGTCTGCTCGGTGGTTTCGCCCACGACGGCCGGGGCCAAAACGTCGTTGAAGGTGTATTCGATGCCGGCCAAGCCGATGTTGTCCAAGCCCACGTAGCCCAACAAGCCAGCCGCCAAGTCGGCTTCCGGGTAGCTTCGGCCGGCCTCGGGCTGCAGATGGACCCCGGCCAGTTCGCCCCGGGATTTCAGGTCCCGGAGGGCCGCCGATTCCTTAGCCGAGAGCTTCCGTTTCAGATACTGAAAGTCAGATCCCACCGCGACCCGGCGGGCCAGGGCTTCCTCCTCCTCACCGAGGATGGGGGCGAGGGTACGGACCAGACCGGCTTGGTCCTTGATCTGCGGCCTCCAAAGGGTGGCGGTTTCCATTTTGCTGGAGACGGCCAAGAGACGTCCGTCCCGGTCCAGGATGGGTCCCCGCTCAACCTGGGTGATCGTCAGTTTAGGACCATCGCCCACGGGAGGGAAAAGCATGGTCCGGGCGTAAATGCCCCAGAGGACCAAGGCCAGGACCGCGGTCAGACCGAAGAAGAGCAGGTACCGGCGGGGCGGAAGTTGGTGCCGTTTCAAAAGAACGACCTCCCTAAAACATCCTGCAGGGGGACAAAGCCCCAGTCACGGCTGTCTTGTGAACGTTCACGGTTGTCGCCCAGGACAAAGACGGCGTCCTGGGGCACCTGGGAACAGGAACTCAACCAATACTCCTGGGAAGGGGAAAGGCCAACCCTCTCGTTGCCGACCACCAGTTGGTGGCCCTCCACCCGGACTTCCATGCCAGGCAGGCCGATGACCCGTTTGACCACCCATTCGCCGGAAAGCGGACTCCGGAGCACCACGGGATCACCCGAATTCGGGGCTTTCCAAAACCACAAGTACTGTCCTATAATAGGCCCCTGTAAGCCATAAGCCAGCCGATTGACGAAGAGAACCTGACCATCGGTGTAAGAGGGGAACATCGAGGGGCCTTTGACCTGCATCAGGGTCAGCCCCATGCCTTGGACCGTCCACAACACGAGGGCGCAACAGGCCAAAGTTACCAGGCGAAACCGCAGGTTCTTCTTCATAAGCGAAATCATCTTAATCAACTGCCACCCGGATGTCGATACTGGAAACACGGGAGCGGTCATGAAGGTTCCGATGCAGAGTCAAAAAATTCAGAAACGGAACGCTCCAACCGCGCCTCGGACGATTCGGATGCCGGCTCCTTTCCGTCCCGACTGGGAGGGGTTCACCCGCAACCTTGACCGGCTTGACCAATCGCTCAAAGAAACCCTGGAAACTGCGCCGTTTTTGGGGCTTCCCTTCGGACTGGCGGTCCTGGCGTTCATCCTGCTCCTGGGACTCCTCTCGCCCCTGGTGACCCCGGCCCGGGACTTCACCCTTCCACTGGGCAGCCTTGCCTTCCCGGACGACTCCAAGCTGCCCGGGCTCCTGTTTCACAACGACGGTCTCGAAGCGGCTTTGACCGAGGCGCCGGCCATTCCGCCCATGCAGGAAGTGCTTCAGAAAGAGAAGATTCCCGTCCTGGAGACCCAGACCTACACCATGCAGAAGGGCGATATGCTGTCGGCGGTGGCCAACCGTTACGACCTCACCCTCGGCACTGTGATCAGTTTCAACGGCATCAAGAACGTCCGGAAGGTCGGCTCGGGGACAACCCTGGTGATCCCCAACTCCGACGGCGTGCTCTACACCGTGGTAAAAGGCGACAGCCTTTCGGGGATCGCCCGGAACAACAAAGTGGCGTATGAAACCATTCTGGAAGCCAACAAGCTTTCCACCCCGGTGGTGACCCCGGGACAGAAGATCTTCCTCCCCGGGGCAACCCTTTCCAACTGGGAACTGCGCCAGGCTTCGGGAGAGCTGTTCATCTATCCCACACGGGGCTACATCACCAGCCGTTTCGGTACCCGCCGGGATCCGTTCACCGGTGTCCGGACCTTCCACAACGGCGTCGACCTGGCCAATGCCCTGGGGACCCCTGTCCGGGCATCCATGGCGGGAACCGTCACCGACACAGGGTTCAACTCGTCGTACGGAAACTACATCGTCATCAGCCACGAAGGCGGTTTCCAGACGCTGTACGGCCACTTGAAGAGCTTTGGAGTCAAGGTCGGCCAATCGGTGGGTCAAGGTCAGCAGATCGCTTTGATGGGCAACACGGGGTACAGCACCGGAAGCCACCTGCACTTCTCCATTTTTAAATGGAACAAACCCCTGAACCCTTTGAACTATCTCTTCTGAAAGGAACGAAACATGAGAAGCTTTGTCATTGGATTGGTTTTGCTCTTCGCGGTGTTTACCTTCGTAGGCGCTTTGGATCAGCCGGCCGGGCAGACCGTCATCCAGGCCGCCGCTCCCCAAATGGGACGGTGATCCGCCGTTTCAGGCGAGGAGAACGGCCCGGGCCACTTCAGCGGCCTTTTCAGGCCCCAACAGCAGCTCGATCAGTTTCAGACCGAAAGCCCCGGCGGTGCCTACGCCGCGGCTAGTAACCAACAGACCGTCGACCACCACCGCTTCGTCACGATACAGTCCGTCGGTGACCTCTTCCGTTGTCCCCGGGTAACCGGTGAAGGCCTTGCCCTTCAAATGGCCATGGGCCCCAAGGACAAGGGCCGGCGCGGCGCAAATCGCCGCGACCCAGCCCCCGCGGCCCAGCGTTTCAGGAATCAAGGTTTGAACCAGGGGCGATTCGGCCAGGTTGCGGGAGCCGGGAAGTCCGCCCGGTAGGACCAGCAGGTCCCAGTTCTGCGGGACCTGGGCAAGGGTGGTGTCGCACAGGATCCGGATTCCCCGGGCTCCGGCCACCGTCGGCCCCGTCAAACCGGCCATCACCACTTTGACACCGGCCCGCCTGAGCAGATCAGCGGGGGTAACGGCTTCGATTTCCTCGAAGCCGTCGGCCAAAACGACGACGGCCGTTTTCACTATTTGTCTTTTTTCTTACCGAGGCCGAACAGTCCGGCGATTTTACCCAGGATTCCAGGTTTGGCAGACTTCTCTTCCACATGGGTGGGTTTGAACTCTTCACCGTATTTCGACTTGTAGTAGTCGAGCCGATCCTTCATCGCCGGGTCCTTCGGCTTGCCGCCGTCCCGGCGGGGCTCACCGCGGCGACCCGCGGGCTTGCCGTCCCGGGGTTGGTTATGGTTGCGGGGAGCACCGGGCTTGGCGCCCTCGCGCTTGGGTCCCTGGGCGTTGCCGGCGGGCCGCTTTTCCGGGCCCTTTCCTGAAGCCGGCTTCCCTTCGTTCTTGCGGCCCCGGCCGCCCCTTCCGGGTCCCACTGCCGCTGCGGCCGCGGCGATCTTGTCGGCTTGGCTCGAGCGCTTCTTGGGTTCTCCCGAAGGCTCCATTCCGTCTTTGAGGAACTTCACACCGGTGGCCTCGTTGACCAGCGACGACGACCGGATGGTCATCGGCTTGTCCTCACGGCCCCGGCGTCCATCACGGCGTCCGCCGCTGCGGGGGGCGCCGTCACGGGGAGCTCCCTCCCGGGGTCCACCCTCGCGGGGGGCACCATCACGAGGGGTGCCTTCGCGGGGAGCGGAATCGCGGGGTGCCGGCTCACGCCGGGGGCCGCTGTGGCCGCCCTCACGACGGGGACCGTCGCGCCGGGCGCCGTCGCGGCCACCTCGGCCGCCGCGTCCGCCGCCGCCGCGGGTTCCTTCGAACTCCTCGTCGACGGCGATGTAGACGCCCTTGCTCTTGTCGGCCACCTGCTCGTCTTCGGCCACCCAAAGCACCGGAATCTTGATCCCGGCGTACTCTTCGATGGCCTTGAGCCCGTAGACGTACTTTTCGCAGGCGAGGCTGACGGCCTTGCCGCTTTGGCCGGCCCGGGCGGTCCGGCCGATGCGGTGAACGTAGTTCTCGGCTTCGGTGGGGAGGTCGTAGTTGACCACGAGGTCCAGCCCATTGATATGGAGACCCCGGGCGGCGACGTCGGTGGCCACCAGGACCGGGGTCTTGCCGGCCTTCATGTCTTCAATGATCTTCAGCCGCTTGGCCTGGGGCATGTCGCCCATGATGAACTCGGTTTCGTAACCGTTGAGTTCGAGGCGCTTGGCCACCCGGACAGCCGTATGCTTCGTGTTGCAGAAGATGATGCTGGTCTTGGGGTTCTCTTTCTTCATGACGCCGAGGAGAAGACCAAACTTCTCGTCGGAGGACACGTGGTAGAGTTCCTGGGTGATCTTTTCGACCGTGATGTGTTCGGGCTCGATGACGATCTGGCCGGGATCTTTGAGGTACTCCCAGGCCAGGTTCATCACGTTGCTCGAGAGGGTGGCGCTGAACAGCATGGTCCGGCGGTCTTCGGGGGAAGACATGGTCCGCAACATCTGGCGGAGGTCGGGGTAGAAGCCCATGTCGAACAGCCGGTCGGCTTCGTCGATGACGAGGACGCCGACGTCCTTGAAGTCCAGCTTGCCTTGGCCCACGAAATCGAGGAGCCGGCCGGGGGTACCGATGATCACATCGACACCTTCGGCGATCATCTTTTCCTGGGGGCCGTAGCCGACGCCGCCGTAGAAGGAGCCGATCCGGAAGTTGAGGTGCTTGCCGATGGCGGAAGCTTCTTTTTCAATCTGGTCGGCCAGTTCCCGGGTCGGGGCGATGACCAGCATCCGGCGGCCTTGGAACTTGGGGTCGGTCATCATCAGCTGAAATCCGGAAATCAGAAAGGCGGCGGTTTTGCCGGTGCCGGTCTGGGACTGGGCCTCGATGTCTTTGCCCTGGGCGATCAGTTGGAAGGTTTCCGCTTGGACCGGAGTGGGATCGACAAAGCCAAGGTCCTTGATGCCGGCCTTAAGCTTGTCGTGAAAGTCATACTCGTCGAATGTCATAAAATCCTTGGGGTCACACGAGGAGACGGTAGGGGTATGGATATATCAGGGGAAGTATAAGTTTACTTCCGGAAAAAATCTAGTCCGCTTTGGAGGGGGACGGGAAGGTTCTGCCGGCCCGTCTGGATCAGGTCGTCCCACCGCCCCTGGGGCGGCCAAAGTTTAGACAAAACAATGAACAAGGTATAGAAGCTGGCAAACAAAATCGGCCAAGCCAACCGGAAGAACAGCGACAGATCGAGTTCGGTGCGCCCCAGCTTGGGGACCAGGGAAAGGTCGGGAGTATCGGAGGGCAACCGGAATTCAGCACCGTCGAGGGTCCGGACCGGGATGTCGCCGGCTTGGAACCACCCCAGGGACCGGGCCTCAAGCCGGATGGCCTCGGTGCTGGTCCGCAGGGCTTCATACCGTGCCGTGAGCCGAAGGTTGTCCTCTTTCAAGGCCTCCAGGCGCACGTCAAGCCTGGCCTGCTGCTCCCTCAGCCGGGCGGTTTCGGTGAAGCCGCCGGGGCCGAAGAGGATCTGGAGGAGGCAAAAGGCAGCCGTGGAGAGCCAAAAGGAGAGGAGGAGCTTGGTACCCTTCATACCTCGAGATTAACGGCCGCGGACCGGGAAAACTTCAGTTCGTTTGCCTGCAAAAAAAACATAGCGCAACTCTTTGAAATTCTGTATCATAAAGTGTGGCATCGTCCGACCGATAATGGAGGAAGCCAGCCCGGGACAGGAGACCCTTATGCCTAACGACAAGGAATTTGAACTCGACGATTTGGAATCCTTCTCCTTCGACGACCTTTCCCTGGAAGACGCCCCGCCCCCTGCCGATCCGGTTTCCGGAGAGGACCCTTTCGGGGTTTGGGTCAAAAGCGCTCCGGAGGATGTGGGACCCGAACCGGAATCCCTCGACGTCGAGCCCGTTCCCCAGGACTCCCTGCCTGAAGAAGACTTCCTCTCCAGCGAAGAACTGGCCAACCTCGACGACAGCTTTGATTTTGTTACCGTCAGCGACGAACCCCTGGAAGGTGAGACTCCCCTCGAGGACGAGATCGCCTTCTTAGACACCCCCGAAGCCGTGGCGGCCGAACAGGCCTCGGCCCCGGCCGAAGGCGCCTCGTTCGACGAGGTATCCCTGGACGACTTCGTTAGTTTTGACGATGTCCCGGCCGACGACGTTCCCGCCTTCATTTCGGAAGTGACGGACAGCCCCGAGGGAGGCGCAGAAGAGGATCTGAACGAGGAGTTCCTCGATATCGACATCGACATCGAAGACGACATTGGCGACGAAGAGCTCGAAATCATCGAAGGGGCGGCCCCCCGGGTCGCCTCGGACGTCGAAGAAATCGCATTGGACAGTTTCTCAGCCCAAGAAGTCGATCTGAGCGAATTCGGGGACTTCGAGGAAGTCACCCCCGTGGCAACGGGGCCGTTGGCCCAAGCCGACGACCTTCCCGAAGTGATGGACATCCCGGATATGCCCTCCCTCTCCGATGAGATGGAACTGTCCGATGAAATCGAACTTCCCGAAGAGGGGGATTTGGCGGACCTCACGGTTCCTGCCGACGAAGGGTTCTTCGAAGAAACCCTGCTGGAGGAAAACCTCCCTTCCATGGTGGAAGACGGTCCCGTAACCCTTGACCTTGAACCCGACGACCATACTGACCTCGACCACATCAAGGCCCTCGAAGACGACCTGACCAGCGGAATCCGGCCCTCCGACGCCGCCGAGCCGCCCTCGGACCTGGCCGCCATGATCCTGGGAAAAATCGAGCAGGAACTCTCCAGCATCAAGCAGGAGATCACCGAGCTCAAGAAAGAGGTCACCCACCTCCGGTCGGTCCCGGCACCGGCCCAGGCCGAAGCCCCGGTGATCGTTCCCGAGGGCCCTCTGGCGGAAGCCAAACCCCACGGCTTTTTCGATGAGGAAGACGACGAGACCATTGCCCTGACCGGTGATGAGCTCGACAACATCCTCTCGACGGCAGAAATCAGCGAGGGAGAGGAACCCGGTCTGAGTCTCGACGAAGACCTCCTCGGAACCGACGAAGAGGGCAACCTGGTCCTGCCGGACGCCCCGGCTGAGTCTTCGGAAATCCTCCACGTCACCGACGAGGAGTTCCTTTCCGGCACCTCCCTCGACCTGAACGATGATCTCACGGCGGCAGCCGGAGACGACCTGGACGACCTGGGCATCCCCGACAGCATCGAACTGGAGGAAGGGTTCCCCCTGGAACTCGAAGACGGCCAGACCGAAGATTTGCTGGGTTCCTCGGAACCCGATGATTTTGAGGTGGCGCCCCTGCCCGAAGGGCTCCTCGAAGGCTCGCCCGAGCCCTTGGAAATCCCGTTCGACGACGACATCGGACTGGAGCTCGACGCCGTTCCCCTGGTCCCGCCCCTGGCCGTGCCCTCGATCAACGAGATTCCCGAGTTCGCCGACCTGCCGCCTTTGGATACCGAGTCCGACGGCTGGAGTCCCGCACCGGATTCGGACATTCCCGAAGAAGAAGAGATGATGCTGAGCCTCGAAGAAGAGCCGGCTACGGTTTTTGAGGCTGTTCCCCCGCCGGCGCCCACCGCCCCAGCCGCTTCGATGGGAGCCCTGTCCCCCGGACTCAAGGAAGAACTCAAGGCTGTGCTGCAATACATGGACAAGCTTTTGGCTTCGCTGCCCGACGACAAAATCCAAGAATTCGCCGAATCGGAACACTTTGAAGTCTACAAGCGGCTGTTCGAGGAACTGGGGCTGATCGAGTAATGGGACTCCTGAACCGCGCTCTCAAAAAACAGGAAAAAAAAAACCCTTCGCCCATTTGACATGGAAAGATGTGTTGGTCTACTTGGAACAATCCCAGGAGGCCGACGATCTTTCCCTCGCCTTTGGTTCGCGGCTCCTTGAGGATCTCCCCCGGACGGGGGATTTCTTCAGTTTGGGCACGGCTTTGTTCTTCCAGGTTCCATCGTCCGCCGACCGGATGGTCCTGACGGCCTGGACGAAACCGGACCCCCTCCCCTCCTGGACCCTCGATCTTGACCCGCCCCTGAAGTTGCGGCTGACGGCCGGGATCCCCCAGGTGCTCACAGGCCCGGAAAAGAGCGATTTGAAAGCCTTTTGTGCCCGGTACGTGCCCCAGGCGGGCCTACCGATTGCCCTGCCCCTGGTTGCCGAACCCCGGACGCTCCTCGGCACCTTGGTTTTGGTTGATTCCCTGCCCTTCGACCTGGAGGACGAGGAATTTGTCCTGGCCTGGACCCAGTACAAGTACACCCTGATCCAAAGCCTTCAGCCTCGCCGGAAGACCGTACCGGTCTATTCGGAGTCAGGACTGATGCGTACCCTCGACTCGGGCCACGCCTTTCTCTGCGCCGAGCTGGACACCACGGACCTCATCCGCCACTGCGACCGTTTGGGCCTTCCCCACCACCGGGTCAGACTGCTGGTCGAGCGGACCCTGTCGGAGCTGACCGGTAACCACGGTGCCGTTCTCTGGAGACCGCCGTTGTTAACCGCGCTCTTTGTACTGCCCGGTCGGATGGACCGCGATTTGTTGTGGCATCAAATTGAAGTCAGCCAGAAGTGGCCGGAAGGGTTCCAGCCGCGGTGGACAACGCGACTTGTGAAGACCCCCCAAGAGCTCCAACTCCTTCTGGGACGGTAAGATGGCGTTTTCCATCCAATCGGGACCGCGGGGACTGACCGCCCTTTGGGACGGAAAGCTTCTGTCATCGGCCTATGCCCCTGACCGGGAAGCGCGCTCCTGGGCCGAACAGGTTTCCGCCGGCCCCGGTTCCTTGGTCTTCGTTGCAGGAGACCCTTGGGGGTTGGCCTGTCAAGCCCTGGCGACCCGGGGCATCCGGGCCGTGGCCCTGGTCCCCGGAGCCGAGGCCCTGCCTCATGTTCCCGCTTCGGTGGAAGTTTGGGCCCCCGGGGACCGGAGTTTGGAGAGTTTTCTCGAAGAGATTTTTGACAGCACCGGTCCCGAGGGGGTGGTTTGGGAGGTCTGGCCCGCCCTGGAGCGCCTGGCTCCGGGACTGGTCCTCGACTGGTCGCACCGGTTCCGGGATCTGTTCCGGACCGTACAGGGGTCGTGGCTCACCCACAAGCGGTTCGGAACCCGGTTCTGGACCAACGCCCTGCGGAATTTCATCGACTGGGAGAATCCGGCCAGACCTGTGCCCGGAAGCCGGCCCCTGGTCATCGCCGCCTCGGGCCCCAGCCTCGACGACGGGATGGCGCTGCTGGCCAAGCACCGCGACCAGTTTGATCTCTGGGCCCTGCCGTCTAGTTTTGAGACCTTGGTTCGCCGGGGCCTGGTTCCCGACGCCGGGGTGGCCACCGACGGTGGCTTTTACGCCCGGGAGCACCTTCACAGGCTGGTTGGAACCGCGGTCCCCGTGTTCGCTGCCCTGACGTCGGCGCCCGATCCTGTCCTGGCCGCTAGGCCCTGCTTTTTTTTCCGGCAGGGGTTCCTCCTCGAATCTCTTTTGGCCGAGGCGGCGGGCTTGAACCTGCCCGAGGTTCCCAGCCAGGGAACCGTGGCCGTGACCGCCCTCCGGCTCGCCCTCGAGGCCACCAGCGGCCCGGTGTTCATCGCCGGACTGGACCTGGCGTACCGGGATCTGAGGGGCCACACCTCGCCTCATACCGTGGACCGGCGGTCCGACGCGGTTCACCAAAGACTGGCTCCCTCCGAGACCTTTTGGGCCTCCCGGTTGCTGGACCAGGCGACGGTGGTCGACCACGGAGTCCGGACCTCGCCCGCCCTTTTGACCTACGCCCTTTGGTTCCGGACCCGGGCCCGGTTTTCCCGGCCTGTGTACCGTATTGCTCCCTCGGCCCTCCATTGGGAGACGATGGACGAGCTCTCCTGGGACCAGGCGGCCGGGCTTTGGAAAGACGCCCCGGGGGCGACGCCGGTCCGGTGGTCGCGGGTTGAGACCTGGCCGTCCCGGTCCGAGCGCCTCCGGGCGGCTGAATCGGCCCTTGATACCCTGGCGGCCCGGATAGAGGGCACCGATGCCGCCGAGCCCTGGCTGGTGGAAGCGGCCCGGACCGCGGTGCCCGAGGCCCTGGCCGAAGACTTCCGGTCCCGTCGGGCGGGGACCCCAGGAACCGCCGTACCGTCGGCCTTTGCCGATTTCATCGCCCGGCTCAGGCAGGGACTGGGATGACGGAATACTGGGAAGCCAACAAGCGGGCCTTGGACAGGAGGAGCGACCACGACAGCCGCCGCCTGGCGGCCAGCCTCGTCGCCCCGGGGCCCGACTGGGGGCTCCGGAGCCGGCAAGGTGCGGTGCTCCCGGGCTGGAACGCACCCGGGCGGCCCCGGTCCTTGGTTTCTGCTTACGATGCGCAGAAGGAAGCCCAGCGCTGGGCCTTGGACATCAGCGGAGGAACCGTGGCCGTGTTTGGAGGCGCCGGATCGGCCGCCGCCCAGGCCTTGGCCGACCGCGGAGCCCGGCTGCTGTTCTGGGTAGAACCCCGGATCGAAGTTTGGCAGTCGTTGTTCACCTGGGAAGACTGGACGGAATGGCTGGAACGGGACGAATGGGTCCCTGTGTACGGCGGCCCCGAAGCCTGGGGACAGAGCTTGAAAAACCGGTACCACCCGCTCTGGGACGGAGCCTTCCGTTCCTTGGAATGGCGCAGCGCCGTCGAAGGGGCCGCCGTCGATTGGGAAACCTTCCCCCGGGCCGCCCTCGCCGCCCTCGATTTTCTGGCTGCCGACACCTCCACCCAAGCTCGGTTCGGCGAACGTTGGTACCGCAACACCTTGGCCAACCTCCGCCGGCTCCAGGCCGGAGAAGTCCCCGGGTGCCCCGGGGCCAAGGTGGTGGTCGCGGGAGCGGGTCCCGGACTGGAAGATGCCTTGGGCGACCCGGCCAACCGGCTGTGGCTCGACCGGCGGCCGGGGTCCGGCGACCGGTTGTTCGCCACCGACACGGCCTTGCCGGCCCTGGTCCAGAGGGGCATCGTCCCCGACCTCGTCCTGTGTCTTGACGGACAGCTCCCCTCCTACCACCATTTTGTCGCGCCGCCCCCCCCGGTGCCCCTGGTGGCCGACCTGGCCTCGATCCCCTTCTTGGGGCGGCTCCCCATGCCCCAGGTCCGGTTTCTTTCGGGCCATCCCTTCGGCACCGTGGTCCAGCGGTGGTTTCCCGAACTGCCCGTCCTCGACGGTTCCCTGGGCAACGTCTCAGGCCTGGGGCTGTCGACGGCGTACGCCCTGGGTGCCTCCCAGGTCTCGGCCTGGGGCGTTGGTTTCGCCTACCGGGACGGCCAAGCCTACGCACGGGGCACCTACGTCTACGACCTGGCCGGGAAAAGGGCTGACCGGTTGACGCCCTGGGAAACCCGGCTGGGGGCGGCCTGTTACGGCGCCTCCGGCCTGGAACGGACCCGGGATACGGCAGGCCGGGCCGTCGACACGACGCCGCTGCTGCGGGACTACCGCCGCCGTTGGGACTCCGCGGCCCGGTCGGCGGCTCCGGTGAGGCTGGCCCACGGCGGCGCCGGTTCCCGGTGGGCCGAGTTTTCCGCCGGCTGGAAGCAGCGGCTCGTCGAATTGCCTCTCCCTCCGGCGGCGGGCTCCGTCCATCCGTTTGTCCGGGGGCTTCCGGCGGACCGGCGGGCTGACTGGTGGGCCCTCTGGCCCCTGGCCCTGGCCCTCCACCGGCAGGGCGTCTTGGAAAGAGATCTTCCCCGGGCGGTGGTCGAACGGGCCCTGTCGTTCCTTCAAGATTGATTTTTGGTCCTTCCCGAGTATAATGAGTTCATGAAACCGGTCGTTACTCGCCTCTACGCCGTCTTGGTGGCTTTGGCCCTCGTTGGACTCCTCGCCTGGTCGGGTGCCGATTGGTACCAGCGGCAGCAGCAAGCCCTGGCCCACGGACAGACCACCCTTCGCCAAGCCGCAGGATTCATTTCCAACCTCTCCATCCGCCAAACCAGTCTCAATCAACAAACCCTGAATGCGGTCTTTTCCCGGACGACGGGCACCGACGGCCGTTGGAAGATGCTTCTGCTGTCGTCCTCCGAACAGGGAACCGAGTACTACAAGGGTCCCCGTCCGGCCGTTTCTGTGGACCTGGCCGTGCCCCGTTGGCAGCCCCGGGAAGCCTCCGAAGTCAAACTCACGCTCCCGGTGTTCCGGGCCCAGGGCGATCCTTTGGTCCTCGAAGGGATTTATGAGTTCTACGGCCGTTCGGAGGTCTTTTCCCTCCTGAAGGCTTCGGGTCTCACCTTGGTCGCCTTGGTGGTGTTGACGGCGCTGTTGGTTTTCCTGGGTTCCCAACGCCGGACGTCCGAGCCCGAGCCCGAACCCGCCGACCAAGACGGGGACACGCCCAACGGGTTCCAACCCGAGGGTTTCGATCCCGGTCCCTTGGAGCAGGAAGAACCGTTGGAAACCGTCGGCACCCTTCCCCTCGATTCCCAGGAGGAATACTGGTTCGACGAAACCCTCACCCTCGACGATTTGCCCCCCCTGGAAGAGATGCCCGCCTTGGAAGAGATGGCCCCGTTGAGCGACGAGTCGGAGTTGACGTTCGAAGACGTGAGGGACCAAGGCCCGTCGCTCTTTTCCCCTTCGACAGGCATGGGTTGGGAATCGTTCCTGAGTACCCGCCTGGACCACGAGCTCCAGCGTTGTGCCGAACAGAACCAAGACCTGGCCCTCGTTCTCCTGGCCATCAAGGAAGGCTCGGTCCCCGAAGAGGCTTGGGGCCAGGCCGTCCGAGAAGCGTTTCCCTCGGTCGACCTGGATTTTGAATACGCCGGAGGGGCCGCCGTGGTCCTTCCTGGCCGGACCCTGGAACAGGCTTTGAAAGCAGCCCGCGCCTTTGTGGAAAGCTCTGACCGGTATTGGACGGGCGTCACCGTCCATGCCGGGGTCGCCGCCCGGACCGGAAGGCTCCTCTCGGCTGTGACCCTTTTGACCGAAGCCGATTCGGCCAAGCGCCGGTCACTGTCCGGAACCGTCAGGGTTATGGGACTCAAGACCGACCCCGACCGGTACCGCGAGCACCTGGCCTCCGGCCCCTCAGCCTGAGGGCTCTCTGCCAGCAAAAAGAAAGGACCCTTGCGGGTCCTTTTTTTTGTCCTGTTCCGTCTTACTTGTACAGCAACTGTCCAAGGGACCAGTCGTTGATCCAGAACTCACGGCCGCCTTCAGACGCGCGGTATCGGTTCTGGGCGTCGGGAGCCCCGATCTTCACCGCCGTTGCGGTGCCGTCGGACCAGGTCGCCGTGAGGGTTCCCAGGGAGGCCCCTTGGGCAGGAGCTTCAGAAGGAGAGGCGTAGGCGCCGAACCGGAAGGTGGCCACCAACGCGGCCCAGGAGCCCATCGTCTCGGTGGAGGCCTTGGTGATCCGGTCTTCCCAGAGTCCTTTCCCGTCCTTCGTCGTCTTAACCAGGTCAAAAGGTGCGTAAACCGTCTTGTCCGAGGTCTCGATCCGGCTGTCGAAGGTGATCCGGGTCAGATCGGCGTCTTTTCGGCCGGGGAACAGCGTCAGGTCGGCCCAGGTGTTGAAATCCAAATCGAGGGTCCGGGCGAAACCTCGGTCGGTCTGCCAGATGTCCTTGCTGCCGGCCAGACGCACGTAGGCTTTATCGCCCAGGTCGTTGGAGCCTCCCACCTGCAGTTCAAAGAGCACTTTCTTGTCGGCCCCGAGGATTTTGACGGTCTTGAAACCCTGGGCGAGACCGAAGGCCTGCCCGTCTCCCTCCGAGGTCACCAACCGTTCCCGGAAAAGGGTGACCAGAGTCTTGAGGTAGGTGTCCACCCGGTCAGAAGACGCGGGGTAGGCCTTGCCCTGGTAGGTCAGGGACCAGCCCGGCGCCTTGGTCAGCACCAGATCGTTGCCGATTTCCAGGCCCTGGACGGCCGCCGGGGTCAGTCCGGACAGCAGGGGCTCCTGGGCTTGGCGCTGGGCCACCGACTGCTGGCTGAACACCCAGCCGAGGACAGCCGTCAGGGTCAACACGCCCAGCAACGTGGAAAGGACGGTGAGTTTGGTCCGGTAATCCATGGTTTTTGCGGTCATTTATGTCTCCGTTCAGCTTTTTTGTTCCCGGGCCCGGCGGCGCAGCAGCCGGACCACGGCCCAGATCACCACGATCACGGGGACCAGGAAGAGGTTGACGAACGACAGGGCGAAGCCCGCGGCCTGGCGGACCTGTTCGTCCTGGAGCAGGGTCAGCGACTTTTCCCGGTAGGCCCGGGTCTTGATAGCCAACAGCCCTTCGTCCTGGGCGAGCCAGTCGACGGCATTCTCGGCGAACAAGGCGTTGTCGTCCTTGCCGGTCACCTGCATCAGGTTGGTGAGGAAGTTGGAGGACCCGACGACCAAGATCCGGGTGGCCGGCGACGTGCCGCCGTTGGGGAAAGCCGAGGGGAAGGCGCCCGAAAGGGCCAAGACGACGTCGTGCTTTTCAAACTTCACGCCGGGCATCATCGAGCTCCGGGAAGCCTGCTCCACGTCGATGGACAGGTTGTCCTTGACCAACCAGGATTTCTCGCTGGTCCAGGCCAGGGTCTCCACGGTCAGTCCGGGCTTTTTGAGGTCGGTCAGCGGACTGGGCCACATCAGAGACAAACCGACGAACCGGCTGGTCACCGGGTTGGTGGGGGAGGTGTTTTTGGCCAGGATGGCCGGCCACTGGGGATACCGACGCAGGGTGACGCCCTGGGAACCCTGGAACTGGACCACGTTGTTGTAGGCGTCGTGGATGAGGCCCTGCTCCACCTTGACGCCCCAGGTCTCCAGGGCCTTGAGGAGGTCGTTCTCTCCGGCCGGGACTGCAGCGGCCTGGGCCGAGGCGATGTCGACGAACACGCCGTCGACGGCGAACAACACCTTGCCGCCCTTCATCAGGTAGTCGTCCACGGGCTTGAGGAAGGCCGGGGTAAACCCCTTGTTGCCGGCCACGATGAGCACCGTGGCGTCGCCGATGGCTTCACCAGGCTGGACCTGGCGGAACACCGCGGTCTTGGTCAGGGTCTGGCTCAGGAGGCCGTAGTAGTTTTGCAGGTCCCGGGTGGGGTCGGTGGAGAGGAAGGCCACCGACTTCTGCTTCTGGGTGACCAGTTTGCTGATCTTGGTGGTCAGGTCGTACTCAAGGGTTTCAATCTGGCTCACCGCGGGCAGCACTTCCTGCCGGTCCCGGTACTGGACGACCAGACCCGAATAAACCACGGCCTGGGTCTGCTGGCTCTGCTCCACCACTTCGATGGGAATCGACTGGAGGCCCAGGCGGGCCATGGCGTTCAATTCGCCGGTGTCCTTGGGGTCAACGACCCGGACCTTGAGCCGGCCATTCGAAGCGGCGGCGTACTCCTCGAGGAAGTCGGCGATGCCTTGGGTGAACGGGTAGTAGGTGGTCAGCTTCTTCGACAGGTAGTAGGTCACGGTGACCCCGTCCTTGGCCTCGGCCAGGATGGCCTTGGTGGCCGACGAGATCGAGTAGGCTCCGGCGCTGGTCAGGTCGAGGCGGAACGAGAACAGGCTCAGGTTGACCACCGCCAGGGCGAAGACGGCCAAGACCAGGACCAGGAGGGTCCGTTCGCGGGTTTGGGGAACGTTGTGTTTGGTGCTCATCTTACTTCCACTTCCTCAAAACGAGAACTTTCGTGTTCAGGTACAGGAACAGTCCGGCAAACCAGACGAAGTACAGGGCGTCCTTGGAATCGAGGATGCCCCGCTGGAAGCTGGCGTACCGTCCGTCGAGGCTGAAGAACCTCACCACGTCGACGGCGGCCGAAGGGAGGCCCACCGAGGCGGTCAGGCTGCCCCCGACGGCGAAGACCAGCAGTCCGGCCACCGCCAAAAGGAAGGCCGAAATGGTGTTGGTGGTCAGGCTCGACAGGAAGACGCCCAGGGCCACGGCGGCTCCCGAGAGAAAAACGATGCCGATGTACTCGCCGACGATTTCACCGAGTTCGAAGGTTCCCAGACCCGAGACCAAAAAGGTCATCGGCAGGGTCAGGGCCACCATGGCCAAAACAATGGTCCAGGCCCCGAGAAACTTGCCGGCCACCAGGACGCCGGTCCGGACCGGAAGGGTCAGGAGGAGCTCCTGGCTGCCGAGTTTCCGTTCCTCGGCCCAGGTGCGCATGGTGATGGCCGGGATGAGGATGGTGAAGGCAATCGGAAAGGTTGCAAAGTAGCCGCGGAGCGAGGCCGTCTGCTGGGCCAGGAACTGGTTCACCCAAAGGAACCAGACCCCGGTGAAGATGAGGAAAAACAGAATGGCGCCGACGGCCACGGGGCTGTTGAACGCCGACCGGGTTTCTTTACGCCAGACGCTGAGCAGGGGGTTCGAGGGAGAGAAGGTCATGGGTTGGCCTCCTGGGCCGGTTGGGCCGTGGTGAGCTGGACGAACAGGTCTTCCAGGCTGATGGTCTGGGGAATGAGGGACAGGAGCTTCGCCTTCTGGGACACGGCCCAGTCAAAGAGGGCTTCGGCGCCGTCCAGGTCGACAGGAAAGGCGCACGAGAACAGGGGGTCTGCCCCGTCTTCGAGGAGCTGGGGGGCGCCTTTCAGTCCGGGAACCCGGGCCAGGGACTTCAACGCTTCGGCGGTCGCCAAGCCCCGGAGCCGGAACTCGAACCGGTTCTCACCCTGGAGGTTCTTGGCGATGTCGGCGGCCTTGCCCTCGGCCACGATCTTGCCCCGGTTCATGATCAGCACCCGTTCGCAGATCGCTTCGACTTCCTGCATGATGTGGGTCGACAGAATGACGGTTTTTTCCTTGCCGATGTTCTGGATCAGCTGGCGGAATTCAAGGATCTGGTGGGGGTCGAGGCCGCTGGTGGGTTCGTCGAGGATGAGGATGGCCGGGTCGGCCAAGATCGCCTGGGCCAGGCCCACCCGCTGTTTCTGCCCCTTGGACAGGTGGCTGGCCACCTTGTTCACGAACGCCGAGGCGTCGGTGCGCTCCAAGGCCCGGTCGATGGCGGCGGCCCGGAGCGCCGGGTCGATGCCCCTGACCCCGGCCATGAACTCCAGGTATTCCCGGACCGTGAGGTCGGGGTAGACCGGCGAGCTCTCGGGCAGGTACCCGATCAGGGCCTGGGCCTGCTGGGTTTGTTCCAGCAGGTCGAAATCCGCGATCCGGATGGAACCCGCGGCAGGAAAATGGTAGCCGGTGAGCATCTTCATCAAGGTGGTCTTGCCAGCACCGTTGGGTCCCAGGAGCCCGACGATCTGTCCCTTACCCACCTCGAAGGTGACGTCATCGACCGCTTTGAAGGTCCCGTAGGACCGACTGAGGTTGAGAACGTGGATCATTGCCTCTTCCTTACTTTCCCGACCGGGGCTTATTCCCGGTTGGGGATTTCGATGGTTTGACCGTCCCGGGAGAGGAAGGTATCGGGAAAAATCTCCCGGGCCTCCGTCACGAGCCGTTTCAAGTCCTTTTCGTTGCAGCGCGGAGAGTAGTGGAAAAGCCCCATCTGCTTTACGCCGGCGGCCTTGGCCATTTCTGCGGCCTGGCTGCTGGTCAGATGGCGCTTTTCCCGGGCGCTGTCTTCCAGGTCGCGGGTGAACATCCCTTCGCACAGGAACAGGTCCGAGCCGGCCACCGACGGCACGATGGCCGGGGCCGGCGCCGTGTCGGTGACGTAGCTGAACTTGCACCCGGGCCGGGGAGGACCGACGACCTGGCTGCTCTCCACCACCCTGCCGTCGGCCAAGGTCACCGAAAGGCCGGACTGGAGCTGGGACCACGCAGGGCCCACGGGCACCCCCAGTTCCTTGGCCTTCTCGGGGTGAAAGATTCCCGGACGGTCCAGTTCTTCCAAGGTATAGCCCACGCAGACCCGGCTGTGGTTGAGCGGAAAGGACCGCACCCGGTACCCTTCGCCCTCGTAAACAACCTGAATTTCCTCGGGGTTACGGATTTCCTGAACAATGATCTCGTAGTTGAGGTACATCTCCAGGGTACGGCGGCTGGCGTCGAAAAATTCTTTGACCTTGGCGGGGCCGATGAGGTAAAGGGGTTCGGTCCGGTCGACCTGGCTGGAAAGCATCAGCATGCCGGGCAGACCGGTGATGTGGTCGGCATGGGTGTGGCTGATGAAGATCGCATTGATCTTCTTCCAGCGCAGGTTCATTTTTTTCAGGGAGACTTGGGTCCCCTCACCGCAGTCAAACAGGAACAAATCTCCCTCACGGCGCACCAGGGCCGAGGTGAGGTGGCGGTGGGGCAGCGGCATGGTGCCGCCGGTGCCCAAAACAAAGACTTCAAGGCTCATAGGGGAGAGATGCTAGCACGGCGGAGGGGTGCTGGGGAAGGTCAGACGCTGGACCCAGGATTCCATCCACTCGCCGAAGAGGGCTTGGCATTCCCCTGGATTCTTGCCGCCGGCCCAGCCTTGGGGAGCCGTGGCCACCAAGGTGCGGCCGAGGACCACCAAGGTGAGGGTCCAGTGGTCTCCGGGGTCGCCCAGGCGCCAGAGCCGGCCGTCGTGTCGGATCCCTGGAACCTGGGCCAAGGCCTGCCAGAAGCGGTCGGCTTCGTCCTCGAGCTTTTTGACCCAGCTGACCAGGGCCTGCTGTTCGGAACCCGGCGGCGCCGCCAAGTTGAGGAGGAGTCTCACCGCGGCGTCTTCGTTGACGCCGGAGTTAAGGCTGGTGTTTTCCATGGGAATCCTTCCTGGGCCAGAAGAGAACAACGAGGAGGACCACAACGGAAAAGAGGATGAACCAGAGGAAGCTCATAGGGATTACCAACAGAGAGTACCCCCTCGGATTTCCCGGGGTCTATAGGGAAAATCCCTAGACCACCCGGGAGTCCCTGGGCCCCCCCCCCGGTCAGTACGGAAGGGTGGTCACCGTGTTGTACGGAGCCAGACTCTTCGTGACCATGTAGTACCGGTTGGAGGAGTTCCAGATCAGATAGCCGCTGGCCTTGGAATTCTGGACGCCGGTGAGTTGGCGGTCCAGGTAGTCGGCGATGCGCTGGTCGGTCATTTTCAACTCTCCGCCGATGAGGAAGGTCTGGACCCACGGCCTGACGTGGACCCGCCGACCGGTGTTCAGGAAAGTGCGGTCGCTGCCGTCCTGGTAGATGATCCGGGCCCGTTCGACGTAGTCCATCCCCGGGAGGAAGGTCTTCCAAAAGTGGCTGGGGTAGAGCATGGCGCTGATGGCGTCGACGTACTTCGACATCATGGCCATATTTTGTCCCAGGTGGTCGGTGACGAAGTAGCCGTTGTAGCCGTAGATGTCCACGGAAATCGGCAGATCGAGGCCGGCCCGGGCCCGCTGGAGGAAGGATTCCAGGGCGTCGAGCCGGGTCATGCCCTCCACCTTGTAGCGGTTCACGATCCGGTTCACCGGTCCGTCGGAGGGAAACCGGATGTAGTCGAACTGGATCTCGTCGACCCCGAGGCCCTGGAGCTCCCGGGCGATGGCCACGTTGTAGTCCCAGACGTCGGAACTGTAGGTATCGACCCAGAATTCCTTCTGCACCTGGGTCTCGGTGCCGTCTTCGTTCTTGAGGGTCTCCACAAAGCCCCAGGGGCGTTTGCCGGAAACGTCCCACAGGGCGTACTGGTTCTTGTTATAGGCGTACAGGCGGTTGTCCTTGAACACCACCTGTCGGGCGATGACCGAGAAGCCCCGGGCGTGGACCTTTCTGATCACCTCGGCGGCGTCGAATTGCACCTTGACGGCCTTGGCGGCCAGGGCCAAGGGCACCTGGCTGGCGTACGACAGCTCGCCGAAGTCGTTTTTGAAGTCGAGGACCAGGGTGTTGAGGCCGGACTTCGCCATGAACTCAAGGTGTTTGTCGAGTTCGCCCTTGAGCCCCACGGTGTAGGCGCTCAGATAGAAACCCCGGCGGTCCTTGGACGCCTCCATCCGTTGGGACTTGGCCTGGTCCCAGACCTGGACATCAGGCCGGTCACCGGTCTTGGTCCAGACACCGGCGGAGAGGTCGTACCGCCACCAAGCCGAACGGGTCCTGACCTCGAGGATATCGGCGGTCCCTTCCTTGTGGACAGCCAGCACTTCGGGCAGGTCGAGGTAGCCGCCCCCGGGAAAAAGGAACGACTGCTTCTTGCCCGTGGCGGTCTCGAGGGACCAGAGCCGGCCGCCTTCCTTACCCACGGAGGCGTAGAGCCTTCCGGGCACAGAAGCCGACCAGGCTACGGCGTTGATCTGCTCCTTGGACCCGTCGCTGTAGGGATAAGCCACCTCCAGGTCGGGCTGGTCCTTCCAGGACTTGCCCCCGTCCGCCGAGAGCCAGAGGCCGTGGAACGTGGTGCCGGCGGCCTTGAGCAGGGGATTGAGGGGACTTCCGGCCAGACCCGTCAGGTTGGCCCCGTTTTTCAAGGTGTCGCGGTCGAGGACCTTGGTCCAGCTCTGCCCCTGGTCGGTACTGGTGTAGCCTTCGAAGGGCGTCGTCAGGTACCAGGCGTTGTCTGCCACCGCAGCGAATGAGGTCAGGGGACGGGGTCGGGGTCCCAGGCCGTCGCCCATGACACGGGTGGGATAGCCCGTTCCGACCAGCGGTTTCCAGCCTTCGCCGTCGGCAACCTGAAGGGTCCCTTCCCGGTCCAACCTCACGGAAGCATCGAGGGTGCGGAGGGCAGCAGGGGCCGGGGGCGGAACGGTCTGGCCGCCGCAGTTGACGGCCGTGAACAGCAAGACGGGGAGGAGCAGGAAAGGTTTCATCGGGGAGGAGAATAGCAAAACTGGGCGGGGAGGGACAAGCATCCTGGGTTGCAGACCCACCGGGTTCCGGGGTACGGTGGCGTTATCGTGAACGCAACCTCTTCCTTCCACCCCGTCCGGGAGGGCCTGAAGGCCGCCCGGCAGAACCTCGTCCCCGGACTCGTCCTCCAGGGCTTTGCTTTGGCAGTGGTCCTGCTGTTTTACTTCGTCCCGTCTGCAGCGCCGTTTTTCCAGGCCCTCTCGGACCTGAAGGCCGCCGGGGGGTTTCTCTACAGCGCCGCGGCCACGGCCCTTTTCGGCGGCTTGATTCCCTTCCTCTACCTCAGGTTCAACCCGGCAACCCGGGGGTCGACCCCCTGGCTGTTTTTGGTGTTCTTTCTGGTTTTCTGGGCCTACCGGGGCATCGAAGTCGACGCCCTCTACCGGTTCCAGGCCTGGCTCTTCGGTGAAGGCAACGCCGTGACCACCATCGTACCGAAGGTGTTGGTCGACCAATTTGTCTACAATACCCTCTGGGCCGCACCTCTACAGATCGCGGCCTACCATTTCATGAACCAGCGTTACTCGCCCCGGGCCTTTGCCGGTTACGACTGGAAGGCCTTCTTCCTGCAGAAGGTTCCCACGGCGCTGATCTCCACCTGGGGAGTGTGGATCCCGATGGTGACCATCATTTACTGCCTCCCTTCGGCCTTGCAGATCCCCTTGTTCAACATCGCCCTGTGTTTCTGGGTGTTGCTCCTCACCGCCCTCACCAAACCCATGCTTCGATGACCTCCAGCGCGGCTTCGTAACTTCTGGTGGCGAAAAGCCTTTCCCTGAGCAGAAGGTACTCCTCGGGGCCCCGGGTATAGCACTTGTAGAACTGTTTGAGCATGTCGTAGCCCTTGTGACCGCCCCACACCCGGCGGTGCTCCACGGTGTGCTGGACCATGACGGCCTTGCGTTCTTCCCAGGGAGCTTCGGCGAAGCTGCGGTGGGGTCTGGGCTTCCGGAAGATGTCGGGGTCCCGGAAGATGCCGCGGCCTACCATCAAGCCGTCGACGCCGGTTTCGGCGTGGCGCCGGTCCAAGTCCTCGGCGGAGAACAGGTCGCCGTTGCCGACGATGAGGGTCGATTTTCCCATTTCGTCCCGCAGTTCCCTCACCCGGCGGATGGCGGTCCAGTCGGCCTCCCCTTCGGACATCTGGACGGCGATGCGGCCGTGGATGGTCAGCACCGGGAGGTCGAGTTCAAGGAGGAACCCGGCCCATTCCTCGGTCTTGACGGTCTTGACTCCGAGCCGGGTTTTCACGGAAACCGGGGCGTTTCCGGAAGCTTCCCGGGCCGCCAGGATGAGTTCCTTCGCCTGGGCAGGCCTGTCGATGAGCCCCGAGCACTCGCCGCGACGGACGACTTTTTCCGCCGGACACCCCATGTTGATGTCGATCCCGTTGAACCCGGACTCCAGCAGCAGGGGGATGATCTTGCGGTAGGCTTCGGGGTCATTCCCCCAGATCTGGGCCACCAGCGGCCGGTAGGTCTCCACAGGATCGATGAAAGCGTGCTGCCGGCCGAACTTGCGCTTTTTGTGGAAGAAGTCCCGGGCGTTGATGAATTCGCTCATGAAGACATCGGGGGCACCCCGGCCGGCGATCAAATGGCGGAAGACCGTATCGGTGACTTCCTCCATGGGGGCGAGGATGGTAAACGGCCGGGCCAAGGCGGCCCAGAAATGGGAAGGAGGGACAGAGCTCATGGAACCGGCAGTGTACTGGTGAACCGAGGGCCCTGTCCAGGTTAGACTGAACCCATGTTTACCAAACCCATCTTCCGCCTCAACACCACCACCCGGTGGTCCGACGCCGTGGTCCACAACGGCACCGTCCACGCTGTCGAGGTTCCCGCCACCCTCCCCGCCCCGGCCTCAGACCAGGCCCGGCAGGTGCTCACCCAGCTGGAGGCCACCTTGGCCGCCGCCGGCAGCTCGAAGGAGCGTCTTCTGATGTGCACCATTTACCTGGCTGACATGGCCGACCGGGCCGCGTTCAACGAAGTCTGGGACGCCTGGCTGGTCCCAGGGACGGCCCCGGTCCGGGCCTGCGTCCAGGTCGGTTTGGCCGAACCCGACTACAAGGTCGAGGTCCACGCCGTGGCCGCCACGGTTTGACAAAGGTAGCAACAGTGTTGATCTTGGTCCCATGAACCCCAAAACGATCTTGATCACCGGCAGCACCGCGGGTATTGGCCTGGCCGGAGCCGAAATCCTCGGCCGGGCCGGGTGGCATGTGCTGATCCAAGCCAGAACCGCCGACCGGGGAACCCCGGTGGTGGAGGACCTCAAAGCCCGGATCCCCGAGGGCCGGTTCGACCTGGTCACCGGCGACCTTTCCGACATGAAGCAGGTCACAGCCCTGGCGGTCCAGGTTCAGGCCCTGACGCCGGTCCTCGACGTGCTTTGGAACAACGCCGGCGTCATGATGACCACCCCGAAAACCTCCGCCGACGGTTTTGAGTACCAATGGGCAGTGAACCATTTGGCCGGCTTCCTGTTGACCAGCCGGCTGCTGCCCCTGGTCCAGGCGGCCCCCCAGGGCCGGATCCTCCAGACCAGCAGCTTCGCCCACCACATCGGAACGGTGCCGGAGACGGGGGGCTTTGAGCTTCCGCCGAAGTACAACGGCTGGACCACCTATGGCGACACGAAATTGGCCAACATCCTGTTCACCCGGGAACTGTCCCAACGGCTCTCCAAAACGAAGATCACTGTCCACGCCTTCCACCCCGGCTACGTGCGCACCACCATCGGTTCCAACGGGCACCCGGGCAGGGGCAACTCCGGGTCCTGGCTGGCATTCACCCAGGTCCCCGTGGAAAAGGGAGCCGAGACCGGCGTGTTCCTGGCCGTCTCGGACGAAGCCGGCACCGGTTCCGGACGGTATTGGTCGTCCCGGAAGGTCCGCCGGGGGTCTTCCCGGATCAACGACGCCAACGCCGCCCGGCTCTGGGACCTGACCGAAAAAGCCCTTGAAGGGGCCCTTAGGGCATAAAAAAACCGCCCTTCCGGGCGGTTTTCTCGGCGTGGGCCTGGGATTACCAGCGGCCGCCCGAAGAACCACCGCGGTCGCCCTTGGGCTTGTCGTTGGCTTCGGAAACCCTGACCTGGCGTCCGTCGAGGGTCTGGCCGTTCATGCCGCTGATGGCGGCGGCGGCGGCCTGGTCATTGGCCATCTCGACGAAGCCGAAGCCCTTCGAGCTGTTGGTGTAGCGGTCGATCACGACGGAGCAAGCGGCGACTTCGCCGTAGATGGAAAAGGCGTGCCGGAGGGTATCATCGTTGGTTTGGAAGCTGAGGTTGCCGACGTAAATTTTCTTGGCCATGGGGAAACATCCTGGATCCGGGAGCGACGCTCCCGGCTTTCGTTAGGTCCGCCGACGGCGGACCTTCTGCCGTTCGGGTACCATGCGATCAAGAAGCGAACGAGCGTTTCCGGAAAACCATGCCTTCGTAGGAAGAAGCCTTTGCATCATCGGTCATGCGGACAAAACAATCAAGGCCCCCCCGTTCACCACTCCCCCGCAAAGAGCATTTCTTTCTCTTGGCTGAACTTTCGGAAGTCCGCTTCCGAGGCTTGTCCGGGATAAGGAACGTAGAAGTGCTGTTCCCCGGAGTTGCGCCACAGCATCGCGTAGACGAGTCCCTTCGTCATGCCGTAACGGAGGACGGGCAGCAGGCGCTTGGTGAACCAGTTGTCGGTCAATAGGAATTCCTGTCCGCTTTCGGTGAGGGCGATCGGTCTCCCCACCTTGGCGCCCGCCTCGGCCAAGATGTCGATCGAAGTCTTGAAACTGCCGACGCTGCCCGACATTCCGGCGTCGCCGTAGTCATCGATGCCGATCAGGTCTATGGTCCCGTTTCCCGGATACCGTTCCAGCAAAAATTCCGCCGAAAACGCCGTGTCCGAGGAAAAGGCCGTGATCAGCTGATGCTGCCCCTTGGTCTGGCGCAGGTATTGGACGGTGAACCGGAAGAGCGACTGGAATTCTTCGGCCGTTGCCCCCTTGGTCCCCCACCAGAACCAGTTGCCGTTGTGTTCGTGCCACGGGCGGAAGATCACGGGAATCGGGCGCCCTTGGTCATCCTTGAGCATGTCGAGAACCTGCGAGACTTTGTCGAGGGCCGCGGTGAGCACTCTGTTCGCCGCTCCCCCCGGAAGGACCTTGGCCACGGCGTTCCGGTCTGAGAGGTCATCGTACTTTCCCCCGGTGGCCAAATTGTTCACATGCCAGCTGATCGCCGAAACGATTCCCCGCTTCCACCCTTCCTTGACCTGCTCGACCACCTGGCTGACGGCCACGCCGTTGACCAGCCTGGCCCGCTTCAGGTTTTTCACGGTGTCCGGAGTGAGTTCCAGGTTTCCGAGGTCGAACCCCAGGACGGCGGGCAGTTTCCCTGTCACCTTGAGAACGTCGGAGTCCAGGGGACTTCCAGGCTCGGAATAACACCCGACACCGTAGAGCGTGGAATCCTGGTGGCCAAAAAGCACACCCTTCCCTGCGGTTCCCGTCAGCTTGGCGTAGAGGGCCTTGGCCTCGGCTGTGGCTTCGGGATCGCCGAGTTCGAAGGCATGACCTCCGAGGAGAGGAACCAACAGCAGGACCGCGGTAACTAGCCGTTTCATGGGACGATACGCCTACTTCACGAGCCGGAGGTTGTCGATGTACACCTTGGCAGAATCGCCTTGTGCCGGACCGTTGATGACCTGGACGACCACCCGCTGTATGGTTTTGGAGTTGAGGATCTTTCCTCCCCAAGCCCATTGGTTGACGTTCGACTTCACATCGGTCAGGTCAAACTTGACGTTCTTGTTCAAGCCGGCTCGGACCGAAACGACCTGGGTTTCATACCAGTCCCAGGACTCACCCGTACAGACGGCAAAGTCGAACTCCAGGTCCTTTCCGGTGGTGTTGTCGATATCGATGAGGACAGCGTTCACGCCGGTCCAGTTCTTCTTCAGGATGTCTTCCGTCATCCAACTGGCCCCTTTCTTGGCCGGATCATTGACAAACTGATAGGAGCATTCCAGCGACATGGAGCCTTCGCTGGCATGGCCGGCAACGATTTTCGCGCCGGTGGACTGGTTCCCATCCTTCCAGGTGCCTGCCACGGCCATCCAGATGGCATCATCCTCGAATCCTTCGAACGGAACGATTTCCCCAGGGACGGCCGTAGAAACGGCCGGAACAGCAGATTTGCCCTCCGAGGCCGCTTTCGCAGGCTCTCCGGCCTTGGCTGCCGGAACGGAGGTGCAACCGGCCAAAACAAGGACGGCAATGACAACAAACACAAGATTCTTCATGGTGAACTCCTCAAAAACTAAGGTCCGGTCAAAGTATACCGGTTTCCAATAATAGAGTTCAAAAGTACCATGGGTTTCTGAGTTGTCAAGGGACAATCATTTTCAGGAAATCGATTTCCTTATCGAAATCCCCTCAACAAAGGCGCGGATATCACCACAGAATTGAGCATTCATGCCACCAATTGATCTCAAGCTCCCCCCATCCGCTGCACCGTTGAGTCACAAAGAAACCGGTTCTGTTTCCCAATTCTCCCCTTGACAGGTGGAAAATTCGTGATACCGTGGGACCAATTGAAACAGAAACCGGTTTCATATGGACCGGAAAATCACGGAGGATCGAATGAAACTCGACCGTTCAAAAATCGTTGTTCTGGCTTTGATCGCAGGACTAAGCCTGGCTTCCTGCGGCCAAGCCACCAACAGTACGACCACCGACAATAGCGTGAAGGCCCCGTCCGGCAACCCCGATGCCGTCTGGGAAGGCTTTGAAACCGCAGGCCTTGTCATGCAGAACGCCTCCACACAGACTTGGAAAGACCTGGGCTCGGGCTGGGGCGGAAGCGCTTCTGCCATCACCCAGTCCACCCTGAACGCCGCCGAAGGAACCAAGAGCCTGGTCATTCCCGTGGACATCACGATTGACTCTACGAAGAACAACCAGATCAACATCGGTGCCGATTGGGGCAACATCTTCCCGGCGTCTTTCACCAAGATTGCCAGCATCAGGAAGATCAGCTTCAAGTATTTCTGGGTACCCAATACCACCGACACAACGGCGACTGACCAATCTCTCAAGGTCGGCACCTACCTTCAGGGCTGGTCCAACTCCATCGGAACCGGCACCAACGGAGCCTGGTCGGGGTCCTCCGACGTCCTGTCTGCAAACACGGCCGCCACCGGCACCATCACGTTGGCGGGATCAGGGACCACCACCCTGGCCAACCTCGACTACCAGATTGCTCAGGCGGCATTCCAGATCAACTGGTCCGGCGACAAGACCGTCGACAACGGCAAGGTGTTCAAAGGCACCTTGTACCTTGACGACATCGAGTGGCTGGATTCCACCGGAACGGCCCTGAGCATGAAGAAGTAAGGGGTACTGCAGCTTGTCGGCCCCCCTGTGCCGGGGGCCTTTTTTTTGACCTAAGGAGATGCCATGAACCTCAAAAACCGTTTCTTTCTCGCCCTTTTTTCCACCATCGTCGCCCTGGGCACCCCTGTTGCCCTCGAGAACCCTGTCCGGACGACGGTGGACATCCAGGCCGGGCTCCAGGCGGGCTACAACCTCGACCAGAAAGCGTTCGGCTTCCGCAACCTGATCCGGAAAGTCGGTCTCTGGATCGAGTTGTTCAATTCGGACGCAGGAGCTTCCTCGACGGCGGTTGACCCGGAGGTCGAAGGCCCCCAGGTCAGCATCCAGCTCAAGAACTTCAAGTATGCGGTCACGACCTTCTCCAACACCGACATACCCTACGGTTGGAACGCTCCGACGACGAAGGAGACCGCCTATGCCGCCGACGGCGATGGATTTGTCATTTCCTTGAACTACAAGGGCTTCTGGCTCGGTCTCGTCAATTCCAACGACGGCAGGAGAGGCGGTTTCAATTTCGCCGGAATCGACAACGGAGACAAGGACATCACGAGTTCCGGTCCCTACCTTTCGTCCCGCAGCTCGGTCCTCCTGGCCAACACCGGTCTGTTTATCCCCGACAGCAACGATTGGGACAACAGCCCCGTCAACCTCGCCCCCAAACCCACCTACTACACCTATTCCCCCCTGGGTTCGGAAACCACGGACGGTCTTGACCTTGCCGGCCCCCTCACCGGCAACCTTCTGACGGTGAACCCGTACCAGAACGTGACCAAGGGGTCGGCGTACTTCGGCTACACCGGCCCGCTGTTCACCGTGAAAGGCGCCGTCGGCAGCAAGGCTTCCGGTGTGAGCCTGTTCAGCAAGGCGGACGAGGTCAACGGTTCAAACGCCACCAACTTCCAAGGTGACGTCGTCTTGTCGTTGCTTCCCCAATGGAGCGTGAAGGTCGCCGGACTGGGCGGGGTCAACTATACCAACACCGAAGGCGGCAACCCGTATGCGTTCGGGTTGTCCAGCGGGTACTCCCTCAACATGGGTGAAAACCTGTTCCTGGTCCCCACGGTGGGAATGGACTACATCAACCAGCTCAACTCCGCCAAGACCGACTACCTCGACAAGTACGAGGTCTCCGGGGGACTGAAGTTCCTGTGGGGCGGCGACGGCTCGGCCGGCAAGAACAACTTCAACTCCAAGGAAACTTACCGGGGGGCCAGCGCCACGTCCATTTTCCAGAATTCAGGCCGGGTCGACCTCCAGTTTGCCCTCTTCGAACCCGCCGCCCGGTCCGGATTGGTGAAGAACCTCGGAGTCCAGGCCTACGGAGAGGTGAAGAATGTCACCGGCCTCGCCAGCGTGGACGGAGGAAAGAGCCTCTGGGGCGCCGGTACCCGGGTCGACTACGCCATCACGGCGTCCAACCTCAACCCCTATCTGTACTTTCACTACAAGAACAACCAGGCAGCGGCCAACTCCGGCCAGATCATCACCAGGGCCGGATTCCTCTACTCCGGCATCCAGTCACTGACCATCGACACCTACTACCTGATGGGCCGGCTTACCACCGATTCCAGCAACCTGGGAAACATCGCCTGCAACCTGATGTTCACCTATTGAGCCTGACCGCCGAGGGGGCCGGAGGAGCGACGCCGGCCCCCTTTTTTGGAGTATCGATGAACCACCTCCTCCCATTGGTCTGCCTGAGCCTCCTGCTCGCCGCCTGCCGTCATGCCGAGGAAGCCCCCCGGTCCGCCGGAAGTGCGTCCGCCGCCCGGACAGCCGTCTTGAACTACCTGAACAGCCAGGCGGGCAAGACCATCCTTTCGGGCCAAATGGACCTGACTTGGAGCCCTTCCACCGACATGGCCGCCCGGGTTTTTGCCACCACGGGAAAGTACCCCGCCCTCATGGGCTATGACTTCCTCGACTTCACCGACCGGGGAACCCGGAAGGCCGACGCCGACGGCCAAATCACCGAGGCCCTGGCCTGGGCCCGGCGAGGCGGCCTGGTGACGTTTTGCTGGCATTGGAGGGACCCCAGCGGGGCCACCAATTCCTTTTATAAGAATGGGATGCATATTCCCCTGAAGAACGGGGCCTTCGACCCGGACTCGAGCCTTGGCAGGGCCATGACGGCCGACCTGGACTTCGTTGCCGGCCAGTTGGCCCTCCTGAGGGATGCGGGGGTGCCCGTCCTCTGGAGGCCCCTCCACGAAGGAGGTGGGAACGGGGCCGCCAATGGGTCGGGGGCGTGGTTTTGGTGGGGCCAAGACGGCGGTGCGGCCTACGCCGCCCTCTACCGTTTCATGCACGACCGGTTCACCCGGGTCCACGGCCTCGACAACCTCATCTGGGTCTGGAACGGACAAGGCCCGGCCTTTTACCCCGGTCATGAGGTGGTCGACGTGGGCGGCCAAGACGTCTACGACAAAAACCACAGCTCCCAGAAGTCCTGGTTCACCACCTTGAAAACCTGGACCGACGGTAAATTAGCCGCCCTCACCGAGGTCGGAGCCCTCCCCGACCCCGACTCCCTGGTTTCCGAAGGAGCCGGATTTTCCTGGTTTTTGGTTTGGAACGACAACCCCGACGTCAGCCTGGCCCAAGCCTCCAACAATTTCTGGAGCGGCTCGGGCTCAACGGTGGAAGACGCGGTCAACTACCCGTGGAACACGCCGTCGTTCGAGCGGAGGGTCTATGGCCATCCGGCAGTCATCACCTTGGACGAACTGCCGGAGTTCTGAACAGGTCTTACTGTCCCCGGACGTAGTTTTTCATGTTGTTACGAATAAAGCCCACCAATTCGGCAATCTTCACCCGTTCCTGCTTCATGGAGTCGCGGTACCGGATGGTGACCGTGCCGTCTTCCTTGGTGGTGTGGTCGACGGTCACGCAGTAGGGGGTCCCGATCTCGTCCTGGCGGCGGTAATTCTTGCCGATGTTGCCCGTGGGCTCCAGCATGGTGGCAAAGTCTTCCCGCAGGTCCATCTCGAGCTTCTGGGCCAGTTCCAAGAGGCCGTCTTTCTTGACGACGGGCATGACGGCGACTTTCACGGGGGCCAGGTTGGGGTGGAAGTGCATCACGGTCCGCACATCGCCCTCGCCCAGCACCTCTTCCTCGTAGGCGTCGGTCAACACCATGAGCACCGACCGGGTGAGGCCGGCGGAGGTTTCAATGACGTAGGGCAGGTAGCGTTCCTGGGTTTCCTGGTCGAGGTACTCCTGCTTGTCACCGGAGAATTCCTGGTGACGGCGCAGGTCGTAGTCGGAACGGCTGTGGATGCCTTCCAACTCCTGCCAGCCCATGGGGAAGAGGAACTCGATGTCGAAGGCGTTGATGGCGTAGTGGGCCAGTTCGTCCTTGCCGTGCTGGTGGAACCGCAGGTGTTCGGGAGCGATGCCGAGTTTGGAGTAGTATTCGATGCGGCTCTGCTTCCAATACTCAAACCACTTGGGTTCTTCCTTGGGGTGGATGAAGAACTGCATCTCCATCTGCTCGAACTCGGCGGTCCGGAAAATGAAGGCCTTGGTGACGATTTCGTTGCGGAACGCCTTGCCCACCTGGGCGATGCCGAAGGGCACCTTCACCCGGCTCGAGCTGACAACGTTCTTGAAGTTGACGAAGATCCCCTGGGCGGTTTCGGGCCGCAGGTAGATGGTGCTGGCGGTTTCTTCCACGGGCCCGATGTGGGTGGTGAACATCAGGTTGAACTTCCGGGGCTCCCCGAGGGTGTCTTTCTTTCCGCAGGTGGGACAAGCGCCCTTAATATCGATGTGGTCGGCCCGGAACCGGCCCCGGCAGCCCTTGCATTCCACCAGGGGGTCGGTGAAGTTTTCCACGTGGCCCGAAGCATGCCAGACCTTGGGATGCATCAAAATCGCGGCGTCGAGGCCCACGATGTTGTCGTGCATCTGGGTCATTTCCTTCCACCAGACACCTTGGATGTTCTTCTTCAGTTCGACACCCAGGGGACCATAGTCCCAGGCGCCCGACTGGCCGCCGTAGATTTCACTGGACTGGAACACGAAGCCCCGGCGCTTGGACAGCGATACCAGCTTGTCGAGGGTCACGTGGGCTTTCTCTTGGTCTTTCTTTTCGGTCTGTTTGTTTTCCGACATGCAACACTCCCTGCGAAGAACGCCCGATAGTTTACCAGAAGTCGGCAAGGATTGTCGACAGCTTCACGGAGGGGCGAGAAAACCGTCCGCATCGTGGACCACTGCCGCCAACGCCCAAGGAGGCCCCCATCCGGAGAAGTCGGGGGGTGAGAGGTTGATCCGGCCCCCGTTGGCCCCGGCGGCCGACCAACGGTAGAGGTTCTTGGAAAGGTAGTGGAGGTAGTCAGCTTCCACGGGATCACCGTTCCAGGAAGCCCCGGAAGACAGGCCCACCGGGGCGCCGGATGCCACCCGGGAACGGAGTTCCTCGGGTCCCAGGGGTTGGTTATCGGAACCGTAGAACAGGGTCCGGTAGCTGGGGTCGGCGGCGAGCCACCGGGCCGTATCCGGGTCCCAGACCAAGACCACCACATGGTTTTCGTCCGAGAGGTCCCGGGGGTACAGCCAGAGGACCCGGGCCGGCAGCCCGGCCCCTTGGGCCAACGAGGCGAACAGCGTGGAGGCTGCCAGGCAGTTGAGCGGCCGGCCGGACCGGGCGGCGGCCCAAAGGTTGGGAGCCGTCAGGGGAAAAGGAGGGAATGCACCGCCGTCGAAGACCACCTGGGAACCCATCCAGTTCAGAAGAAATTCGGCCCGGTCCGGGGCCGAACCTTCGGGGACCGGCGGCCGGCCTTCGGGCACCAACGGCCCGGGGACGGCGAAGTCTCGGTTCGTCAGCTCTCCCCCGGCCGAAGCTAGGGAAAACGGGGTCAATCGGCTTCGGTAGTCGGTCCCCGGCTGGTAGCTGGCGCAAGAGACCACGAGGACCAGGGACAGGACTGCCGCAACGTTCCTCATGGCGGCTAAGTCAACGACGGGGCCCGGGCCAAGATCCCCGGGGGTAGGTCGGCAAAGTCCACCTGGTATCCCTTCTCTTGAAGGGTCCCTCCGATCAGCTGGGCGCACCGGCGGGTGGTCCCCAGGCGTGTTCCATAGGCAATCAACGCTTTCACAAAAAAAGCCTCCTGGTCCTTGGAACACGCCGGTCGATGAAAAGTGTTCCTGGGTTAACTCTTCAAGAACGCCAGCGCCGCGTCGACCCGGGCCTTGGTCTCGGCCGCGCCTAAGACCCGCATGGTGCCGAACATGGGAGGGCTGACCCGGCCGCCGGTGACCGCGACCCGGAGGGGCTGCATGAAGTCGCCGAGCTTGAACCCCAGTTCTTCGCCCCGGGTCCGGAAGGCGTGCTCAACCTCCTCGTCGGTCCGGGATCCGAAACCCTCGGCCAGCAGCGGGGACAGAGCTTCTAAAATCTTCACCGCGGCGGCTTCGTCCTGCTTCTTGGGCACAAAGTCTTCCCGAACCCACGTGGTCGGGCGATGCCACACGAAGCGCAGGGCTTCGGGGGCATCCTTGAGGAACTTCAACCGTTCCTGGACCAGGGGCAGGAACCCCTCCAGGGTGGCGCTTTGGGCAGCCGTCATCGGGTCGGACACCAGGCCGGCGGCCGTCAGTGACGGCAGAATGGCGGCCTTCAGTTCGGCAGGCGACAGGGCACGGATGGCGTGGCCGTTGAAGTGCTCCAGCTTTTTGTAGTCGAACACCGCGGGGCTCTTGGAGAGGCGGTCGAGGCTGAAGACTTCTTCGAGTTCCTTCAAGGTGAAGAATTCCCGGCTGGCGTCGAAGCTCCACCCCAGCAGGGCCAAGTAGTTCACCAGACCCTCGGGGGTATACCCGTCTTCCCGGAACTGCTTCACGCTGGTGGACCCGTGGCGCTTGGACAGCTTCTGGCCGTCCTGGCCCAAAATCAGCGGCAGGTGGACGTACTTCGGCACGGCGTACCCCGAGGCCTGGAACATGAGCACGTGGAGGAAGGCGCTGGGCAGCCATTCCTGGGCCCGGAGCACATGGGTGGTCTCCATGGCGTGGTCGTCGACGATGTGGGCCAGGTGGTAGGTGGGGAAGCCGTCGCTCTTCATGATGACGGGGTCGATGGGGAGATCGGAGTTTTCCTTGGTGATGGTCCCCAGGATTTCGTCCTCGACCACCGTGGTGCCGTCCAGGGGCATGGCGAACCGGACCACTGGCTCCCGGTCGTCGTAGGCCGCCCGGGACCGCTCAACGTTGCGCTGGCTTTCGGTGAGGTGCCGGCATTTGCGGTCATAGCCCTGGGGCTGCTTGTTCTTTTCCTGGTCCTGCCGCAGGGCGTCGAGCCGGGCCGGGGTGCAGAAGCACTCGTAGGCCGCGCCGCTGGCCACCAGGGCCTTGGCGTGGGCCTTGTACAGGTCCAGCCGCTGACTCTGGACATAGGGACCAAAGGGTCCACCCTTGTCCGGACCTTCGTCCCACTCCAACCCCGCCCAACGCAGGCTGTCGTAAAGATCGGCCTCGGCTTCGGCGTTGTACCGGCCCTGGTCGGTATCTTCGATGCGCAGGTAGAACTTCCCGCCCCTGGCCTTGGCGAACAGGTAGTTGAACAGGGCGGTCCTCAGACCCCCGATGTGCTGGAGCCCCGTGGGAGACGGGGCATAACGGACTCGGACACTCATGGGCAACGATTATAGCGGTACGAAGGGGGGGAAGTCTCCCCCCTCGCTGCAGCCGCGGGCGGCTTTCCTTGCCTTTCCCCGTTAGGCGCCTTAGGCTGGTACCAGGGGCACCATGGAAGACCGCATCCGAGTGTTGATCGTCGATGATTCCGCCATCGTGCGCGATGTTCTTTCCGAGTCCCTGGGCAAGTACCCCGACATCGAGGTGGTCGGCGTGGCCCCGGACCCCTTCATCGCCCGGGACAAGATCGTCCAGTTGAAGCCCGACGTCATCACCCTCGACATCGAGATGCCCCGGATGGACGGCCTGACCTTCCTCGAACGTCTCATGGCCTTTTTCCCCATCCCGGTGATCATTGTGTCCTCGGTGACCACCAGCGACCACTCGGCGGCCATGAAGGCCTTGGAAATCGGCGCCTTTGATGTGGTGAACAAACCCGGCGGAGCCATCTCGGTGGGCGACATCGTCGAGGAGATCGCCTTCAAGGTGCGCCAGGCCTACGAGATTCGATTTTCTTACATCAAGCGCCGCCTGGATTTCCAAAAGAACTACCCCCAAACCTCGGCCCCTTCCCGGTCCGGAGGGTCCCACCTGGGGAAGGTGACCACCACCGACAAGGTGGTTTGCATCGGGTCCTCCACAGGAGGTACCGTGGCACTGGAGTATCTGTTTCAGCGGCTGCCCGCCGGGATGCCTCCTATGCTGGTGGTCCAACACATGCCGCCCAACTTCACCAGGCAGTTTGCCCAGCGCCTCAATTCCCTGGCCGCCCTCGAGATCAAAGAGGCCGAAGACGGGGAGATTCTGACCAGCGGGACGGTGTACGTGGCCCCCGGGGGTCTGCACCTGACCATGGTCCGCCGGGGTGCCAGCCTGTACACCAAACTGACGAACTCCGAGCGGGTTCAGTTTCAGCGCCCGTCGGCCGACGTACTCTTTCACTCGGCGGCCGCGGTGGCTGGTAAAAACGTGGTGGCGGCCTTGCTGACAGGGATGGGCCGGGACGGGGCCGAAGGCCTGTTGGCCCTCCGGAACACCGGAGCCCTGACCATCGCCCAAGATGAGGCCTCGTCGGTGGTCTGGGGGATGCCGCGGGCCGCCGTAGAAATCGGGGCGGCATGTGAGGTTTTGGCCCTCGACCGGATCGCCGGCCGCCTCGTGGCCGCTGTCCAAGACACCTCGGCTAGATGATCATCATGCCCCGGATCTTGTCCCCCGAAAGCTCTTCGTAGGAGATTTGCCCGGAATGGGTCTCAAAGACCACTTTCCGGCCCCGGTACCCACGGGTCTCGTTGGCCACCACCCGGATCTGACGGTCCCTCAGCCAAGACTCGGCAAAATCGGCGTTCCGGTCCCCAACGAAGAAGATCTCATGGGCATCGAGGAGAAGGGCACCGCCGATGACCCAGGTCCGCAGGTCCTGCTTCCGGGAGCCGGCCCGGTGGAACTTCTGGAGCAGGAACGGCAGGGCCACATCGCCATACCGGGTACTGGGGGTGTCGGCCGGAGCTTCGGGCAGCAAGTAGTGGCACAAGCCGCCGATCCGGAGGACGGGGTCGTACACGGCCACCCCCACACAGGACCCCAAAACCGTCTTCACCCGGCAAGGTTCCCGACTGTAGAGCACCTCTCCCGAGTTCAGGTAGTACTCCATCTCAGCCTCCGGCCTTCATGAACACCGAATCCCGGTAGGTGCGGAACCGGTGTTTGGTTCCCGCCAGCGACTCGGAGAGCCCGACGAACAGAAGCCCCCCCGGCTTCAGGGTCTGGTACACCCGGTCGACCAGATCGGCTTTTTCCTGGGGACCAAAGTAAATCATCACGTTCCGGAGGAAAACAATGTCCATGGGTTTGCGGAACGGAAACGGCGCCTGGAGGTTGAGCTGACGGAAGTCGACCAGGGACTTCAGCGGCTCTTTCACCTGGAAGCGACCTTCCTCGGGCCGGAAATACCGTTCGAGGTCCTGGGTGCCGACGTGTTTCTCCACGGCCTCGGCGCCATAGGAGCCCTGCCGGGCCGCTGCCAAGACCTTGGTGGAAATGTCGGTGGCCAAAATCCGACGGTCCTCCGGCAACGGGCCGCCAAACCGGCTCAACGTCATGGCCATGCTGTAAGCTTCCTCACCGGTGGAAGAAGCGGCGCTCCAGAACCGCAGGTAAGGTTCCCGTCCTGCCCTCTCGCGCAGGTACTGGGTCATCACCTGGAAGTGGATGCCGTCCCGGAAGAAGTAGCTGAAGTTGGTGGTCAGGGAATTGATGAAGCTCTGAAGGATTGCGGGGTCGGAACCCGACTGGAGAGATTCAAACAGGCTTTCATACGTGGCATAGGCCTTGCCAGGTCCCACCAGAGGGCTCAACCGGCTGACAACGAGGTACTTCTTGTAGTCTTTGAGGGCGATGCCGGTCTTGGTATGGAGCAACCGGGAGAAGCGGCCGAAGAGTTCGTCCGAGAGTCCGTCGTCGGTTTTCAAAACAGCTCGACGGAACCGGCTGTGACGTCGGAACAGGAACCATCCATACTCAACGCCGGGTTCTTCTTCCGGTACTCGCGGATGAACGCCAACTCGTTCTCGGTGGTCGCGAGGCACTCGAACGCATGGAGGAGCCCGTTCCAGGCCTCCATCCGTTCTTCGTCCGACAAGGTGTCCAGCTGGCCCAGACCTTCTTCGGCCCTGTCTCTGACAAACCGGAACATGGACAGCAAGTGCTCCTGCTCCTGCCGGACCAGGTCTTGAAATTGAAACTTTCCGATGACCGCCTGAAGCCGCAGATCGATGGACGAGGAGAGGTGGGCCATGGATCGCTCCACTTCCCGGAATTCGTTGAACGTGCGGTTGACGATACCCGAAAAGGGCTCGAGACGGCCCTGGATGGGCCGCAGTTCGGCCATGAGGGCCACCACCCGCTGGTGCTGGGCTTCATTGGTCTGGCTCAACACCGCCGACGCGGTGCCGATGACGGCCTGTTGCTGGTCCGACAACTCCCTGGCCCGGATCGCGAAATCGCTGAGCTTCGAGGCCAGCACCTGGAAGGCCTTGCCGTTGCCGGAGCCGTGGCTGGCTCCCCGGGCCGCTTCGATGTTGAGGTTCAATGAGATCATCCGGATGTTTTCACTGAATTCTCCGATGGCCTGGGACATGACCTGCACCCGCTCCATCTGGGCAAGATTATCCCTCAAGGCGGCTTCGGAAAGCTGGTTGGCCCGGGCCATCTCGTCGAAGTAGTGGTTCATGGTTTTACGGATTTCGCCGCTTTCCCGGTTCACCGCATCGAGGCTCTCGGCATTGCCCGGATCCATGAGCCGGGCCATCCGGGCCATGACTTCGGAGCTGATCCCCTGGCTGAATTGGGTGATTTCCTGGAACGACGACAACACATCCAGGACCAGGGTTTCCGAATAGGCGTTGGTCTTCCTTCCCATCTGTCCTAAAAAATCGACCGATTCGTTCAGGCGGAAATGGTTGAGCTTGTTATGGGTCCGCACGGTACGGAGCTTGTCGTAGGTCCGGTGGTAGAAGGCGAGTACCTCGTCAAAGTCCGCCATGAGGTTATGGTTCAGGAGCAAAACCGTCTGGATGCCGTCGATCATGGACTCCACGCTGGCGTCCCGTTCGATTGAGGCTTCCAGAGGGGGCTTTTCCATGGTCGACAGGGCCCCCAGGAGGTGCTGGAGACTCTCCATGGAAAGCCGGTCTTCGGCTTCCAAACCGACGACCCCCTCGAGCATGCCCAACCAATGGGCCTGTTGGGTCTTCGTCAGGTCAAGGATCATTCCCAACGAATCATGAACTTGGCGGAGCCTACCGGTGATCAGCCGTTTTCTCTCCTGGGCGGCCCAGAAATACGCTGCGGTAAACACAGCATCCATCCCGGCCCCCAGGATCACGACGGCCAGGTGGGAGTCGGCGGGAACCACCACGAAAAGAAGACCCTGGAAAAACAGCAGGGCCGAGATCGTGACGCCGAAGACCCATCCATCCATCGGGCTCTTCCCCATGGTCCGCTCCCTCAAGCCTTTTCCTGGCCAGCCAAGGCGGTCAGGTCCACAATCTCGCTGGTGTTCAGGATCCGGTCGATGTTGAGGACCATGACCATGGCCGAACCGACCTTGGCGATGCCCTGGAGGTAGGCGCTCTTGGTCTTGAAGCCGACGTCGGGGAGAACTTCGATCTGGTCTTCGGAGATGTTGACCACCTCGTGGACGGCGTCGACGGCGATGCCGAAGTTGTAAATCTCCTTTTCCCCGACGACGTCGACGATGATGAAGATGGTGCGGTCGGTGTAGTCCTTCTCCTCCATCCCCATTTTCATCCGCATGTCGATGATGGGGATGATCCTGCCCCGGAGGTTGATGACCCCCTTCAAGTACGCCGAAGCGTTGTGGATGGCAGAAATCACCTCGTGGCGGATGACCTCCCTGACCTTTTGGATGGGAAGGCCGTACCGCTCCTGGGCAATGGAAAAGACCAAGAATTTGTCAACGTTGGCGCCCATCGGATGCTCCTCAATAGTCCTTGAAGTCTTGAAGCGGGATCACGTCTTCCGGTTTGGTGACCTCGGCCCCGCCCCGGACCCCCTTGGGAGCCGGGGCCAACCGGGGCACCGATGCGCCGCGGGATGCGGGGTTCACCGTTCGGGCCTGGGCCCGGGTCACGGCCTGGGCCGCGTCGACCTTGCCGGTGATGATGAAATTCAACTGCCCCACGTTGGAAGCCAGACTCTCGGCCTGGGTCAGGAGTTCTTCCCCGGCCGCGGCGTTTTCTTCCGAACTGGCCGCCGTGGTCTGGACAATGGAGTTGATCTGGCTGACGGCCTGGTTGATCTGGTTGGCGCCTTTGAGCTGTTCCTTGCTGGCCCGGTTCACCTCGTCCAGGAGCACCGCGACCTTGCCGGCCTTGTCCACGGCCACCACCTGGGCTTCGACCACCACCTGGCCGAGGCTTTCGCCCTTGGCCACCGAGTCGATGGCGATCTCGATGAGGTCGGCAGTTTCCTTGGCCGCATCGGCGGATTTCTGGGCCAGGGACTTCACCTGGTCGGCCACCACCGCAAACCCCTTGCCGGCGTCCCCGGCCCGGGCGGCTTCGACGGCGGCGTTCAGGGCCAGAATGTTGGTCTGGAAGGCGATGTCGTCGATGACCTTGATGATCTTCGAAATCTTTTTCGAGTTGCCGGCGATGTCGGCCAGTTGGATTTTCAGCTCCGCCATCCGGTCGGTGACCTTAAGGCTTTCGGCCGAGGTTTCCTTCATCAGGTGCTCGCTCTGGTTCACGTTCTTGGTGTTGCTTTCGATGATGGACTGCAGCTCCTCGAGGCTCGAGGTCATCTCCTCGATGGAGCTGGCCAGTTCGCTGGACCCCGAAGACAGTTCCTGGCTCGAAGAGGAGACCTGGAGCGAGGCCGACTCCAGGGCCTTGGAGGCGTCGTGGAGGTCGGCGGTGACCTTGGTGATGGGCCGGGAGATGGACCGGGAGAGGAAGATGCCTAAAAGGAGGGCAATGACCACACCGCCCAGGGCGAAGCTCACCATCAAAATATTCAGAAAGGTCGCCTGGGCGACGGCAGAATCCACCAAAGTCTTGCCGTAGTAGTCCTTCACGTACGTGAGCAGAGCGTCCATCGCGGTCTCGACCGCGTTGTAGGCGTCAATCGTCGCACCAGAGAGTGCCAACGCCGTCAATTGCCGAGAAATCTCGTCGGGATCCGTGCCTGAGTTCCGCAGTTGCGTATTCAGTGCGAAATAGTCATCGTTGAACTTCGTCGACACGACTATGGCCTTCAACACAACCTGGTAGAGCTTCTCTTCTTCAGCAGTACGCTCAATTTTGTCGTAGTTGCCCAACGCTTCGGCTCGGCTGACGCGCGCTTTGGCGAGGTTGTCCATTTGTCGAGCCACATCAGCGTCAGGGACGTTCGGTGACGTGAGGGTCCGGATGATGACCTTGACCTGCAATTGGTTCACTTTGGCAACCTCGAGGTTGATAATGCTCGGGATACTTTCTTGACCGAGCACATGGATCGAGGTCGAGGTCGACTGCAAGCCCACCCAGCCAATGGTACCGACGACAAGAGTGATGATTGCGACCCCGATGAACCCCAGGATCAATTTTCCCGAAAGACTGATCTTCATGTCTGTCTCCTTATTTCTTCATGAACAATTTGACGACGCCGATGAATTTTTCGGCGTCGAAGGGTTTGACGATCCAGCCGGTGGCGCCCAGTTCCTTGGCCCTCACCATCTTGGCTTTGTCCGTTTCGGTGGTGAGCATGATGATGGGAACCGTCTTGTCGGTTTTGCGGATTTCTCCCACCAGGGTGATGCCGTCCATGAGCGGCATGTTGACGTCGAGGACGTAGAGGCCGACCGGACCCGACACCCGGGCCACTTCCAGGGCCTGGACACCGTCGGCCGCCTCGGCGAGGTCGCTGTAGCCGGCCATGACCAAGGCCTGCTTCACCACGGTCCGGACCACCGTCGAATCGTCGACAATGAGTATCTTCATAGGGCATTTGCCTCCGTACTTTCCCTGGCGGCCAGGATGAACTGGTCCACATCGACCACAAAACCGATGCTTCCGTCGCCGAAAATTGTGCCGCCGGAGAAGGTCTTCAATTGATTCAAGGCTTCATTCAAGGTCTTGATGACGATTTCTTGTTTCCCTAGAACGGAGTCGACGGCGATGCCGTAACGCTTCTGTTCATAGCTGATGATCACCACGAGGCTCCTTTGTTTCTCGTGCTCGGGGTGCCCGAAGACCCGGGCCGCGGAAATAATCGGGGTATAGATTCCCTGGTCAAACAGGAGCTGCTGACCGTCTTCCAGCCGGGAGAGGGCCCCGGGCTCGGGGACCACGATCTGCTCGATCAGGTTGAAGGGGAAGATATACTTGGTATCGTCCACCTGGGTGACAAACCCGTCGATGATGGCCAGGGTCAGGGGTATCCTCAGGGTGAAGTGGCTCCCCAGGTTCAGCTCGGAGCGGATTTCGATTTTTCCATGGATCATTTCGATGTTTTGCTTCACCACGTCCATGCCGACGCCCCGGCCCGACACTTCGGTGACGGTGTCCTTGGTGGAGAATCCGGGGAGCATGAGCAGTCCATAGACCTCTTTTTCCCCGAGACCTTCCGCCTGGGCCGCGGTGATCAGCTCCTGGGCCTGGGCCTTGGCCAACACGGCCTGGCGGTCGATTCCCCGGCCGTCGTCGGAGACGGTGATCTCAATGCTGTTCCCTTTGTGGTCGGCGTTGACCACGATGGTGCCGACGGTGGGTTTCCCCTGGGCTTTCCGGGTGGCGGGGTCCTCGAGCCCGTGGTCGACGGCGTTGCGGACCATATGGACCAGGGGGTCGTAGATGTTCTGGATGACGTTGCGGTCGAGCTCGGTGCTTTCCCCGTGAAACTCGACGTTGACCGACTTTCCGGTTTCGGCCGCCGTGTTCCGGATCACCACCCGGAGTTTGTGGAAGATCTCGGCGATGGGAACCATGCCCATGGACAGGACCAGGTTCTTGATGTTGGTGGTGATGGACTCCAACTGGGCGAAGGCCCGTTCGCCGGCTTCCCGGGAGGTCTCGGGGTTCTTGAGAAATTGGCGCAGCATGGATTGGTTGACCACCAATTCGCCGACGATGTCGATGAGGCCGTTCAGCCTGTCGTTCGAAACCTTGACGAAGGTGGTGCGGCGCCCCGAAGCCTCCTGGCGGTGGAGCGAAGCCTTGAGCTCATCCTCGGTGAGGAAATTCTGCTCCACGGCGATTTCGCCGAACTTGCGGTTGGTCCCCGACTGCTGTTCGAGGATGGCCGACACGGCCGATGAGTCGAGGATCCCTTCGTCCTGGAGGATCTGGCCGATCTTACGGCTCCCCCGGGAGCCGTGGATTTTCTTGAAGACCGAGATCGACCGGTAGATGTCGATGCGCCGGAAGCTCTCGATGAGGTGCTCCCGCTGGAACCCCGAGGCTTCGATGACGCCCACCAGGTCTTTCAGGAACCCGACTCCGAAGAAGATGACGTTGATCAGGTCTTTGTCGACGGGAATTGCCCCGTCCCGGACCAGGACCATCAGGTCTTCGATGGCGTGGGCCGACTCCTCGATGTTCTTCAGGCCGAGGAAGGCCGCCGAACTCTTGATGGTGTGGAAGGCCCGGAACAGCTTATTGACCATCTCGGGGTTGGTCGAGTCGTATTCCAGGTCGACGAGGGTGAACTGGGCAATGTCCATGTGCTCTTTGACTTCGTCGCAGAGTTGGCCCAGCATTTTCGGATCTTCGATGACGTGGTCGAAATAGTCGGCCGTGTACAACCCGTCTTGGGGAACCGGAGAGGAGGGTTGTGCCGCAGGCGCGGGTGCGGCCGGACCCGCCGGAGCGATCCCCCAAACCACGGAAAGGGCGGCAAGCCAACTGGGGGACAGGCCGTCGTCCAGAAGGTCGAGGGCCTGGGCCTCGGCCTGACGCAACGCCTGGGCCAACCGGGGAGGAAGGCTCTTCAACCGGGGGTCGGCCACCGCCGCGGCAAGGCTCTGCTGGATATCGGAGAACAAGATGAGGTCCCCTGGCTGCCAACGGCCAACAAGGTTTCGCAACGTTTCGAGAGAATCCAGGTAGGAATCATCGGTCCCTTGCATTGGCCACCTCATCTTGAGGCTAGTCGATGGAAAGGCCCGGCGCAAGGAAGAATGTTTTCTCGAGTTAACTTATCAGGTTTTTCAAGGCGGTCCAGAGCCGGTCTTCGGCGGGCGGCTCGGCGGTCAGGTTCACCAGTTCGCCCGAAAACGGATGGGTGAAGGTCAGGCTCCGGGCCAGCAGAGAGATGCCGCCGCCCGGGTTCGACCGGGGGGAGCCGTACTTGAGATCGCCCTTGACCGGGGCGCCCGCGGCGGCGAACTGGGCCCGGATCTGATGGGTCCGTCCCGTCCCCAAACTGACCTCCCAGAGAAAATAGCGGTCTCCGACGGCCAGCCTCCGGTAGCTGAGGGTCGCTTCCTGCCGGCCGACACCCGGCTCCCGGAACGCCTTCGACTTGTTTCCTTCCTGGGCGTGGGTCAGCCAGTGCTTCATGTCTCCGCGGTCGAACGGCAGAGGAACCCCGGTGATGACCCAGTAGAGTTTCTCCACATTCCGGCCCGCAAACAGCACGCGGCCGGCCTCCACGGCCCGGGGGGTCCTGGCCAGGAGGAGAACCCCGCTGACCGGGGTGTCGAGCCGGTGGATCACCCCGCCCGACGGCCCGAACTCCTTCTCCACATCGATGCCGATGGGTTTCACCACCGCCCGGAAATCTTCGTCGCCCCACAGTTCGGTCATCGCTTGGTCCTCCCGATCCAGAACGTCATCCCCGAGGCCGCGGCCAACAGGACCGCCATGGCCAACTGGGCCCAGGGCAGGGCCTCGATGCCCCTCAGGTCGGCCCAGGCCCCGACGGCCGGGGGCCAGACAAAGGTCCCCAGGCTGGCGAACACCGACAGAAAACTCGTCACCTGTCCTGAAGACTCGGGGTACCGGTGGCTGACCAGGGCCACGAAGGTGGGGTACTGGCCGGCGATCACGAACCCGAACAGCAGAATCCAGACGAAGGCCGCGGCCGGTTGGGGAAACACCAGCCAGAGCCCGGTGACCGCCAAGGTAGCCGCGATGCTCGCCGCCAGGAACCGTTGGAAGCCCCAGGCATCGGCCCAGCCTCCCACCACGAACCGGCCGAGGGCGAAGGTCAGCCAGAAGGCGCTGGTGGCCCAGGCCGGATCGAGGGCCGACGCCCCGGGGATGGCCTTCCAATACGACGGGAACCAGGCCCCGACACCCCACTCCACCCCGCAGTACACGAACAGGGCCACGGCCCCCCACCAGAGGAAGGGCTGCTTATAGACCGCAAATTTCCGGGCGGCGGTGACTTCCGGAGAGACGGGCATGGACACAAAGGGGACGGCCAGGGCCACGGCCAGGGGGCCCAAGGCAGCCAGACCGAAGGCCCAGCGCCACCCGCCGTCGAGGTGGCCGAGGGCCAGGGCAAACAACGGTCCCAACACCGCCCCGGCGCCGAAGAAGAAGTGCAGGAGGTTGAGGGCCTTTCCCTTCCCCTCCCGGTTGGCATCGATGCAGAGGGTGCTGACCCCGATGTCGAGGAAGGACATCCCGGTACCGATCAAAACGTTCCCGGCCAAGACCCACCAGAAGTCCGCGGCGAACCCCGTGGCCACCATGCCGGCGGCGAAGGCCGAAGCTCCCGCCGCCAGCAGGCGTTTCTTGCCGACGAGGTGGACAAGCCAGCCCCCCAGGACCAGAACGGCGAAACTCCCCACCGACTGGGCCGAAAACAACAGGCCGGCCTGGGCGTACGACAAATGCAGGTCCTGACGGAGAAAGGGGACCAGGGGACCCGTCATCCCCATGACCACCCCCATCAGGAGGAAACTGCCGTACATGACAAAAAGAACGGGGCGGGAGAGGGTCGGACTCATGGACCGATCCTAGCCGGTTCTCAGGGCAAAAAAAAGCCCCCCGGACCGGGGGGCTTTTCGGTGCCGCCGCCGGTTATTTGGCCGGTGCGGAGCTCTGTTGAAGGACCGAATCCACCTTGGCCGACAGGGCGTCGATCTGATCGAGGACAACCTGGAGCTGGGCTTCCTGGACCTTGGTCTTCGACAGGGTCGCCTGGAGCAGGATGATGTCGTCGTTGTTGCGGTTCACCTTGGCATCGTTGACGGCGGCCTGGAAGAGCCTGGCCTCGATCTGCCTGCCCAAGTCGAGCACCTTGGCGTTCAGCTCGTCGATCCGTTTCACAATCTTCTTTTCGCCGGCCTTGTTCTTTTCGGTGGCGCTGATCGACTTGGCCTTGAGGACCCGGTCAACCAGGGTTTCGGCAACGGTGGCGATGTCGGCGTTCCGGGCCTTCACTTCGTCGAGGACCGGGCTCAGGTCATTGACCCACTTTTTGGTTACGGTAATTTGGTCGGTCAGGGAAACGGCCTCCTTGCGGAGCTTGTCGGCATCGGCCTTCAAGGTTTCGTTTTCCTTCACGAGGGTATCAACCAAGGCCTGGGCCGTACTCATGTCCACGTACGGAATCACAGCCTTGTCCTGAGAAAAGCCCGGCAGGGCCATCGCCACAAACAGGGCGAAGGCCAAGGGCTTCATGAAAATCTTCAATCGCGTCCTCCTAAGACTGTCGGTAGTCTTCCAGAAAAATCTCCAATCCGTCAAGTGCTGACTTGAGATCTTCCTGGTTGGGAAGGAAAACGATGCGGAAATGGTCGGGTTCGGGCCAGTTGAAGCCCCGGCCCTGGACGAGGAGGACCTTCTTGGCCACCAAGAAATCGTAGATGAACTTTTGGTCGTCATGAATGTTGAATTTCTTCACGTCGATCTTCGGGAAACAGTACAGGGCCGCCTTGGGCTTCACGCAGGAAATCCCGGGGATCCGGTTCACCCGCTCCCAGCAGAACGTCCGCTGTTCGTACAGCCGGCCCCCGGGCTTGGTCAGATCGTGGATGCTCTGGTAACCGCCCAGGGACGTCTGGATGGCGTACTGGGCCGGGACGTTGGCGCACATGCGCATGTTGGCCAGCATATCGAGGCCCTCGCGGTAGGTTCCCGCCAGTTTTTTGGCCCCGGAAAGGTACATCCACCCGGAACGGAACCCGGCGGCCCGGTAGGCCTTGGAAAGGCCGTTGAAGGTCATGAACAGCACGTCTTCGGCCAGGGCCGCCATGGAATGGTGCTCGTCGCCGTCGTAGACGATCTTGTCGTAAATCTCGTCGCTGAAAACGATCAGGTTGTGGCGCCGGGCCAGTTCGATGATGGCTTCCAGGACGGGCTTGGGGTAGATGGCCCCGGTGGGATTGTTGGGGTTGATGACCACCAGACCCACCGTGCGGGCGGTGATCTTGGCTTCCAGGTCTTTCAGGTCCGGGGCCCAGTCCGACCCTTCGTCACAACGGTAGTGGACGGCCTTCCCGCCGGCCAAGGTGGCGGCCGCGGTCCACAGCGGATAGTCGGGGGAGGGAATCAACAGCTCGTCCCCGCTGTTCAGCAGCGCTTGGAGGGCCATGGTGATCAGCTCGCTGACCCCGTTGCCCACCCAGATGTCGTTGATGTCGACGCCCTTGACGCCCTTCTCCTGGCTGTACTGCATGATGGCCTTCCGGGCCGCGAAAATCCCTTTGGAGTCGGAATAGCCCTGGGCGTTGTTCAGGTTGACGATCATGTCCCGGACGACTTCCTCGGGGGCATTGAACCCGAAGGGCGCCGGGTTGCCGGTGTTGAGTTTGAGGATGCGGTAGCCCTCGGATTCCATTTTCATGGCTTGAACCAGGGCTGCCCCCCGGATGTCGTACAGGACGTTGTCGAGTTTGGTCGATTTGTGGAACGGTTCCATGGTCATCCCTTGAAGAGGACGCAGTCGACTTCGACCCGGACGCCCCGGGGAAGCCGGCTCACCTCAACGGTGGTCCGGGCAGGTTTTCCCGGAAAGTATTGTTCATAGACGGCATTGACGGCGGCGAAGTCGTCCATCGAAACCAGGAACAGGCCGCAGCGGACGGCCTTGTCGAGGGTGGTGCCGGAGGCCTCGGCCACGGCCTTGAGGTTGTCGAGGCAACGGCGGGCTTGGACGGCCGCATCCCCTTCGACCACCTGCATGGTCACCGGGTCGAGGGGGATCTGTCCGGAACACCAGACAAAACCGCCGGCCTCGACGGCCTGGGAGTAGGGGCCGATGGCCTGGGGAGCCCGTTCAGTGTGGATACGGTTCAAGCGGCGTCTCCTGGGGCGGCCAGCCACTGCCGGGCTTCGCCGATGAGTTTCTCCATGAACAGCACGAGGATCACCCGTTCTTTCAGCCCGTCGATGTGGAGGGTCCATTCCTTGGAAGTGAACCGGGCGGCCAACTGCCGGCGCCGGGCATCCACCCGGTTGCCGACTTCGGCATCGCCATGCCGGAGGTTGTCGAGGAGGTACAGGGACAGGAGTTCGAGCAACGGTTGCTTGGGATCGGACAGGCCGGCCTCGAGGAGGGGCTGGGCCCCGGCGGTATCCTGCCTCAGCAACCGGGCAAAGGCCACGGACCACCTAATCCAGGGACCGTCGGCGCCGGTCTTCCGGTTTTCTAAAAGCGGACCAAAAAACTCCTCCACCGCGTCCGATTTGCCTTCGAGGACCAGGGGCAGGCCCAGACTAAGGGCCACCTGGGGCAGAAAACCGACTTTCTTGGCCGCGTAGGCCTCCCGGAGTTCGTTGATCCGACCAGGGTTCTGGCCGATCAGGCAGGCATTGAGGAAGATCTTCGTCTTTTGAACGCCAAGGGTACCCTTTTTGGTCAGTTCGGCTTCGAGGAGGGCCCGCAACCCGGGCCAGTCTTCCCTTTCCAACAGACCAAACAGCTTCCAATTCAGGATAAAATACCCGTCGAGGCCGGCGAGGACGCCTAAAAACAGGAGGGCAATGGGCCAATTCTGGGCCCAGAAACTCAGGGCGTATTCCCAACCCAAGACGGGGAGCGGCATCAAGAAGATGAAGGCAAACGATACCAAAATGACGAGATTAAAGAGAAGAAAGAGGGTTTTAAACTTCATGGCTTGCTTTTTACCTCTTTTAGTGTAGATAATTGACACCGTCAGGTCAACGGAGTTGAAGTTGAAAAGTATTCCCGTACAAACCCTCAAAGCCAACAGCCTCCTCAGCGGAACTGCTTACCTGGACGAGAGTTTTATTTTGCTCAGCCCGGAAACTCCCATCACCGAGGACCTCCTCCGGTTGCTCCACGCCTGGGGTTATGCCGAAATCCGGAGCGAAGAGGCATTGACCTCCAAAGCCCTCATCGAGAACGATGCCGGAGACGGAGTCCTGGGCACCTTCCAGGACGACGCCGAAGACGCCCAGTCCCGGGAAGAAACCCAGAAGTTCTACTCCGGTCTCCTGGAGTTTACCCACAAGCTGTTTGATACCTTTCTGAAGCGTTCGACGATTCCCATCGAACCCTTGACCGACCAGGTCAAAATGCTCATCGCCATGCTGAAAAAGAACCGCAGGTTTCTCCTGAGGCTCAGCGAACTGGACCGCAGCGGCTTCAGCTACATCACCAGCCATTCGGTCAACGTCGCCATCCTTTCCGTGGCCGTGGGAGACACCCTGAAGTTGCCGTCCCACAAGCTCATCGAACTGGGCATGGCCGGGCTCCTCCATGAACTGGGCATGTTCAAGCTTCCCGACACGTTCCAGAATGCCAACCGGCCCCTCACCGAAGCCGAAAAGCGTGCGCTTTCTGCCCACCCTCTCTTGGGATACCGGGCCCTGCGCGAACTGGGGTTCCCGCCCAACGTGACCCTGGCGGTCCTCGAGCACCATGAGAAGGAAGACGGCAAGGGCTACCCCCAGGGCCTGACCGGCGATAAGATCGCCATGAGCGCCAAGATCCTGGCGGTTTCGAGCGCCTATGACGCCCAGATCGCTTCGCGCCCCTACCGGAGCGCCCGGAGCGGTTACGCCAGTCTTCTGGAACTGCTCAAGGAAAGCAAAAAAGCCTACGACGAGCAGATCCTCCGGCGTCTGGTGTTCACCCTTTCCCTCTACCCCATCGGATCGATGGTCGAGTTGAAAAACGGCTCCCTGGCCATGGTCAACGATGCCAACCCCGACGACCCCCGGCATCCCGACGTGAAGATCCTGACCGACGAGAAACACAGCCCATTGGTCGATTTCCCCATCGTTAAATTGTCCGACCGGCAAGATCTCGACATCGCCAGGGTCTTGAATTCCGATGAAGTTCGGAAGTTTCGTGCCGATAAGATCATACCGGCCTGAGGGAATCGAGGGCCGGTTTCGAGGAACCGTGAAGTCCACAACAGAACTCCATCGTGAAGCCCTGGACCAAGCCCTCCGGATCGCCCTGGGAACCTCCCAGCCCGCCCTCCGAAAACAGGCCCTGTCCCGGGCAGCGCTGCACCTGATCCATCCCCGGCTCCTCCTGGAGTCGCCGCTGCTCACCGACAGCCATCCCTGGCGCCGGGAGGCACTCCTGGTTTCCGATGCGTTCGAGGCCGTTACCAACGGCATGGAGGAACCTGGTCTCCTGGAAAGTCTCGGAGACCTTGGTCCTGACTCGCCCTTCCAGAGCTGGCGACACCTGATCCTCGCCATCCACTTCTTCTACGAACAGTTGGATGAAGCCGTCCTGGCCCATTTGGCCCAGATCCCTGACGACAGTCCGGTTCAGCCGGTGGTGCAGACCCTGAGACACCTGGCGAGGAGGGGCGACCGGATCGGCGTCCCTTCCCGAAAACTGGCCGACCTCGTTGCCGAGCCCGACCCCCTGGTCCACCAGTGGGTTCAAGACGTGGCCGAGGGCCTGGAGACCGAAGACGAGTCCCTGTTCTGGGAAGCCCTGACCGACTGGCTGGTTCACATGAATTCCACGTCGCCCGGGAAGGCCCAGTCGGCGGTCCTCTGGGCTTGGAACCAACTGGAATGGCGCGGCTTCGACGAGGCAGTCCTCCTTGACCTGGGATCAAGCCTCTGGGGCCAGGCCGAGTCCTACCGACTTGCCGCCCTGGGCACCCTGCCCTGGGATCCGGAAGGGGCCGCCCTCCTCTGGTTGAGGTTCCTTCTCTCGGCGGTCCGCGACGGCTTCTGGGAAAAGGCCCGGCTTCAGGAAGCCCGGGGACTCCTCGATCGGTTCCAGGACGCCGCCGAAGCGGCGGGTCCCGCCAGTCCCGAAGGCCAGGAAACCTGGGCCAACCTGGCCCAAGCCTGGAACGACGAAGTGACGGCCCGGCATTGGGGCGACCTCTCGGTCGGAGGCGCCGTGCCCCAAACCATCGATGATTACTCCGTCCCCCCTTCCCGCGACGGCCAGCTTGACCTATTTTCCTGAGGTTGCTATGGATGCATTGACCCGGCTCTTGGACGAAATCAACAGGAAATCCCATCCCCTCTTGGGACCGGTTGCCCTGGCCCACTCACAAGAACTCGCCGAAGGACTGCCCTTGGTCCGCCGCCATATTGGGCCGCGGGCATGGTATCAGTGCCTCGAGACCTCGCCGGTTCCGTCACCGGACCGCGATCCCGCCTGAAGCCTCAGGGCCACACACGCCGCCACCACGGCCAAATGGGATTCGGCTTCGGGACCGTAGGAACCCCGGGCAAAGGACTGGACGGTGATGATCCCCAGGGCTTGGCCTTCGGCCAGGAGGGGTTGGAACAGCATGGACTTGGGCCGGTGGTCCGTCAGCCGGGACAATTCCTTCAGATAGGTCCCGTATTCCCGGTCAATGTCGTTGATCCTCACCGCCTTTTGGGCCCGGAAACACCAGGCTCCCAAACTCCGGGTCGAATCCACCGGTATGAGCCCCACCCGGGTCCGGCGACCTTCCTCGATGAAGAGGGCATAGTCGAGGGCCTGCTGTTCCGGCACCCACAGGGCAATCCCGAACACATCGGCAGCCATCAAGGAGCAAAGCGGCTGATACAGTTCGTCGAGGGTCCGGGAAAGGCTGGAGTCACCGGCCAAACGGCTTGCCAACGATGCCAGGAGGGCCGAGTCGCGGCGTCTGCGGTCCTGCCCGAAGGTCTCCCAAACCTTTTCGTCTTCTTCGCGAGAAAGCCGCTCCCAAAGTCCTGAACGCTTGGTCCACGCCCTCTCGCCCTCCCGATGGGCCAGGAGGGCCCGGGAAGACTCGGTCTCCCGGGACACCGTCAGCTGGCCGACGGCCCAGGAGGCGTCGGAGGCGGCTTGGGGAAACTCCCACTCCGCGGCCTTCTCCCAAGCCATGCGGGCGGCCCTGAGCGCCTTGGTTTTACCGGTGGACACGGACGCCGCCAGGGCCAGCCAGGTTTGCAGTTGGACTTCTTGGTCTTCGGATTTCACAGCATCGGCCAGAGCCTTCTTCAAGGTGCCGGGAACCTCGTCCTCGCGTCCCACGAGATGCTGCCATTGGGCCCGCCACAGGAGGAACCGGGCCGACCAGAGGGCGCTCGGATGGTGCCGCAGGTGCCGCAGGGCCTTTTCCAGGGGCGCAAAGGCCTGGGCGGGATCGTTCAGCAGAGCGAGCCGGACGGCGGCCGCCAAAAACTCCCGCTCTTCTTCCAGGGAAAGCTTGGCGGCCCGAAGTTTGTCGAGGCCCCTGGACGCGGCTTCCTGATCTTCCCGGTCCAGCCACACAGAAACCGCTGCCAGGTGATACCGCACCCCGGTTTGGGCATCGAGCGCCTGCTCCGAAAGCGGAGAAACGGCATTGAGCCACGAGGCCGCCCTGTCGGTCAGGCCGAGCCGGCGGTAGAGTTCGGCCAAGGCCGCGGCGGCCTCGACCCGTTGGTCCGGGGTCGAGGCATCGGAGACGTATTGAAGACGGAGAGGATTCAAGCGGGAAAGGATTTCGTCGGCCGAAGCCGCATTGACGTAAGGTGCCATGGGGGAAGAAAAAGGGCCACCTTGCGGTGACCCTTTCCTGTTACGCTTCGGCGGTCTCGCCGGCCAGCGGTTTCTTTTCTTTTTCCACCGGAGGTTTTCCCCCGGCGAAGGCGACCATCAAAGGGGCCGCAACGAAGATCGAAGAATAGGTGCCGACGACCACGCCGATGATCAAGGCCAGGGCAAAGTCATGGATGGCGCCTTCGGTAAAGACGTACACCGCAATCATGGACAGCACCACGGTGAGGGAGGACACAATGGTCCGGCTCAGGGTCTGGGTGATGGCCAAGTCGATCAGATCGTACAGGTTCATGCCCTGGTGCAGGCGCAGGTTTTCCCGGATCCGGTCGAAGACGACGATGGTGTCGTTCAGCGAGTAACCGATGATGGTCAGGATCACGGCGATGGTCGCCGTCGTCACTTCCATCTGCACCGACCCGATGAGCCCCATGACGAAGATGGGGTCGTGGAGCAGGGCGATGATGGCAGCGATGGCGTAGGCGAACTTGAACCGGAACCAAATGTACAGCAGAATCACCAGAATGGCGGCCAGGGCGATCCAGATGGTCTGGAACACCAGTTCGCTCGACAGGCTGGGTCCGATGAACTCGGACTGGAGGACGGTCACGCTGCCGGCGCCGAACGAGGCTTCGAGGGCGGCCTTGGCCTTGGCGGAGATGACTTCCTGGAGGTTGGCGACCTTGCTTTCCGACGCACTGGCCACGGCCCGGAGCAGGAACTTATGCTCCTCGGGGGCGCCCACCGGCTGGACGGTGAAGTTGTGCTCAGAACCCTTGAGGGAAGCGCGGACCTTTTCAATGCTCAGGTCGGTACCTGTCAGCTGGACGGTCTGGCTCAGGCCGGGCTTGAAGTCGATGCCGAGGTTGAAGCCGCCCTGGAGAACGGTACCCACCCAAACGACCACGATCATGGCGAGGGACAGGCCGTACATCCAGTAGCGGAGACTGGAGAAAGGAATGGCTTTCTTGACTTGCATTAGATTTTCCTCCAGGCGATGCTGATCTTCTTCACCTTCAAGACGTCGGTCTCGAAGTCAAAGATCAGGCGGGAAACGAACAGGGAGGTGAACAGCGACGACACGAGACCCACAGCGAGGGTCACAGCAAAGCCCTGGACCGCACCCTTGGACAGGAGCGACAGGAACAAGGTGGCGATCAAGGCCGTCACATGGGAGTCCATGATGGTCCAGAAGGCCCGCTTGAAGCCGATGTCGATGGCGGTGGACGGAGACTTGCCCGCCCAGATCTCTTCCTTGATACGCTCGAAGACGATGACGTTGGCGTCGACGGTCAAGCCCACCGTCAGGACCAAACCGGCGATGCCGGTGAGGGTCAGGGTCATGTTGAACACACCCAGAACCGCCACCACGAAGAACATGTTGATGAGCAGGGCCAAGGTAGCGTTGACGCCGGTTCCCTTGTAGTAGACGAACATGAACCCGACGACCAGGATCAGGCCCCACAGGATGGAGTTGATACCGGCGGTGATGGCGTCCTGGCCCAGGGTGGCGCCGATGTTGGTGTAGCTCAAAACGATGAGGTTGACAGGCATGGCGCCGGTCTTCAGGGTCGTCTTCAGGTCATTGGCATCCCGCTGATCGAAGCCCGTAACCCGCACCGACCCCCCGGGAATGGCTTCACTGATCCGTGCTCCGGCCCGGATCCGGTCGTCGAGGACAACGGCCATGGTCTTGCCGACGTTCTCGCCGGTCATCTGGGCGAAGTGGCTGGCGCCGACGCTGTCGAGGACGAAGTTGACGGTGGGCTGGTTGGAGACGGGGTCGCGTTCCACGGTGGCCGAAGTGATGTGCAGGCCGTCGAGGAAGAACTTTTCTTCGACTTTCACCACTTGGCGGTTGATGAACTGGTCGATGCCGAACCGGTCCTTCTTGTAATAGGTCCGCAGTTCGAGGCCCGCTCCCATGACTTCCGGAGGAATGCCGACCACTTCGTTCTTCTCGTTGATCGAGGCGGGGTTGGCGGCGATCCACTGGTTGACCCGGAGGCTGGCATCGTCGTCGACGATGTTGAGGCTCAGGGAGCCCTTGCCGCGGAGGAATGAGTTGACCCGCTCGGGGTCCACGTCTCCAGGAAGTTCGACGAAGATCTGGTCTCCGCCGGGCTGGCGCTTGATGACGGGCTCGGACACGCCGAAGGTGTCGATCCGGCTCTTGAGCACTTCGATGGCCCGGCCGACGGCGTCGTCCCGGTCAGCCTGGGTCAGAGTCGAGCCCTTCTTCTTTTCGAAGGCGTCGAGGTCGGCCTGGATGACCACACTCATCCCACCGGAAAGGTCGAGGCCGAGCTGGAGGATCTTGCTCTTTTCGTCCTTGAGGGTGGTGACCGCCTTGCGGTAGTGCTCTTCGATGCCGTAGAGGAAATCCTCTTCGGTGGTGTAGGCCTTGAACACGTCGCCGACGGTCCACTTGGCGGGCTGGGCCAGCTTGGCGACATCATAGTTGTGCTTGGCCATGGGAAGGATGAAGTCCAAGTCGGCGGGAAGCACCGCGGTGGCATCCTTGGCGAACAGGGCCTTCAGCTCCTCAAGCTTGGCCTTGGCCTGCTTTTGGGAGTAATCGCGGATCTGTTCGCGGGAGCTGGAAGCCAGGACCTTGTTTTCGGGCGAGGTAAAGAAGTACCAGGACGCCGTCGGATACAGGAACCAGCCGCTCACCGCCAACAGAAGCACGATGATGAACAATCGGAAGCGTTTCGTCATTTCCTCATCTCCGGACGGGTGTTATTTCTTTTCTTCGGCCGCAGCCGCATCGGCCTTCTCGGCCTTCTTGTCGTTCTTCTTCTCTTCTTTCTTGGCCACAGGGGGGTTCACGAGGCCGGCGATGGCGCTCTTGTTGAACTCAAGGGTGGTCGACGAGCCTTCGTCAACCTTGAGGGTGACGGTTGCCTTGTCTTCGTTGGTGGAATGGACGGTGCCGTGGAGGCCACCGATGGTATAGACCTTGTCGCCCTTCTTGATGGCGGACAGCATCTTTTCAGTTTCTTTCTGCTTCTTGTTCTGGGGACGGATGATCAGAAAGTAGAAGATCAGGATGACCAGACCGAAGGTGACGCCGGTCATGATCAAAGATTGGCCGCCCTGTTCGGGGCCGGCGGCCTGCAGGAAGGTCAGAATAGAAGTCAGTACATCCATGGTGGTTCCTTGAAGGATAAGGGATTTCTGGTCGGAAGCGGGCAGAATACCCCCTGTGACCGAAATAGCAAACTACCAGAAAACCCCCCCGCCGTCAATCCCGAGCCGGGAATGGGTTAGAGGTACGAAGTCTTCTGGATGGTGTTGTAAACCTCACCGACGCCGACGGTGCGCTTCAGGGCGTCGATGTCACGGAGATCGCGGCCGGTGACGGCGCTGTACTCCCGGCGGATCCATTCCAGATCCTCGTTGTTCTTGGCGAAAATGGCGCTGGCCACGGCGGGCTTGTAGAGACCCCTGGCGAACAGGTCCCGGGTGCCGAGGCGGCCGAACTGGGCCTCGAGCTTGCGGTCGACAATGGCGGTGCCGCCGTTGTAGCCGATGCAGAAGACGAAAGCGTTGCGTGTCATGCTTTCCGTTTTACCCGATCCGTCCTATCTTGGTCCAGAAGGAGAAACTCATGACCGAAACCGCCCGGCTCTTCGCCCGGTACAACGCCCACGCCAACGCTGAAATGAACAAGGTATTGGCCACCCTCACCCCCGAGGAATGGTCCCGGGACCTGGGCGGCTACTTTTCGTCGTTTCGGTCCCTGACCGGACACCTCTACACCGCCGACGTGGTCTGGCCGGTCCGGTTCACCGGACTGAGGCCGTTCCGGACCGTGAAAGGCGATCCGTTTGACTTCCCGCCATCGTGGTCCGAGCCGGCCTTCGGGGAGTTTGCCGAGTACCTGACCCTGCGGACCGCCTTGGACAAGGCCCTGGTGGCCTTCACCGACGAACTGACCGAGGCCGACCTTCAGGCCGACCTCTCGTTCCGCAACTCCCGGGGCGAGGAGCACACCAAGAACTTCGGCAGCCTGGTCGTCCATTGGTTCAACCACCAGACCCACCACCGGGGACAGATCTCGATGCTGCTGGACCAGATGAAGAAGCCGAACGACTACAGCAACGTGATGGCCGTGCTCTAAAGCTTCACGCCGGCTTCGATCCAGCGCATGACCCTGAGGGCGTCCTCGGCCGCCACGGGTACCGGGCATTTTCCCCAGATGGCGTCCCGCATCGTTTGGTAGAACACTTGGTAGGCACCGGGGACCCCGGGGAGGGACCGGGATTCTTGCCCGGGAACCACCAGGAGTCCGGGGGCCGGATCGACGCCCCAGCCGTGACTTCCCGGGACGCCGCCCGCCTTGAGGGCGTCTTCCTGGGGGTCAACGCCTTCCTTCACAAAACTCCCCTTCAGACCGTGGACCACGTACCGGGGGCCGGGCCGGGCCGCCACCACCGTGGCTTGGAGGATGACCCGAAGGGTTCCGTAGTCCAGAACAGCATGGAACCAGTCGTCGGAGAGGGCCCCGTCCCGGGCCAAAGCCGTGTGGAGGGTGAGCCCGGCAGGCTCTCCAAACAGCACAAGGGCCTGGTCGAGCAAGTGGGGACCCAGGTCGTACCAGAGGCCGGCACCCGGTGCCGCACTTTCCCTCCAGCGGACCCGCACCTCGGGCCGGAATCGGTCGATGTGGGATTCAAAATGGGTGACCCGCCCCAGTTGTCCTGAGGCCAAGAGTTCCTGGAGGGTGAGGAAGTCGGCGTCCCACCGGCGGCTGTGGAACACAGAGAGGAGCTTACCGGCCCGGCGGGCCTGGTCGATCAGGTCATCGGCTTCGTGCACCGTCACGGTGAAGGGCTTGTCGACCACCACGTGCTTTCCGGCGGCCAGGGCCGCCGCCGCCAGGGCGTGGTGGGTTTCGTTCGGGGTAGGAATGACCACCAGGTCGATGTCGGGACGGGCGAAGAGCGCCTCGGGCGACGGCAGCACGTCTACCATCGGCAGGGCCGCCCTGACCTTCGCCGGGTCGCTGGTCGACACCGCCGCAAGCTTGAGTCCGGGGACGGCCTGGACCAAGGGTGCGTGAAACGTGGCCGTGGCAAAGCCATAGCCGACGATACCAACGTTGAGGGGTTTTTCCATGGGGGCCTCCGCGACTAGACGGCCAGGGTTTCCTTGGCGGGATCGAAGAACGTCTTGGCCTTACCTTCGATGATCGCCTTGAGGGTCAAGGTCTTGAAGTAGTTTTGTATTTGGTCGGCGGCCGACTTCCAGACATCGTAGGAGAGGCACTCGTCGTGCTCGGTGCACACCGGGGTCTCTTCGTTGCAGGAGGTGCACGGTGTCAGGTCGAGACCCTCGCCGACGGCGTCAAACACGTCTTTGACGGTCACTTCGTCCTGGGGCCGGTTCAGGGTGAAACCGCCGCCGGGTCCCCGTACCGAGGAGATAATGCCCGACTTTTTCAGCTTGAAGAACAGCTGTTCGAGGAATTCGGGAGAAATCTTCTGCACCGCTGAGATTTCCTTGATGGAAATGGGTGAGCCTTGGCCGTTGACGGCCAGGTACAGGATGGCTTTGAGCGCATACCGGCCCTTGGTGGTGATCCTCATGGATTGATTATGACATGGGGAGTCAACTAATGTCCAGCGTCCCTATCAAGGCTGACGCTCGAGGACCACGCACCGCCAGCCCTTGTTCCGGTCATCCCGGAGTTTGCGCAGTCCCTTGTGTTTTTCAAGGAACCTGGTCAGGTCGGTGGAACCGCCGTTGACCACCGCCAGGCCGCCGGGGGCCAACAGCCGGACCAGGGCTTCCCGGGCCTCATCCACCCAAGGAACTTCTGGCTCGGGATGGAATTGCACCAGGGCCATTCCCAGGCTGCCCGCCCCGAGGGTCAGGTCGGACAACGAGGGAACGACGTGAAGAACGGGAGTCCTGCGGACGTTTTGCCCGGCGGCGGCCACACCGAGGACGTCGTTGCCGGCCAGGTGGAGGACGGCATCGGGGGACTGGACGGCGTCGGCCCAGGAGGCCAGGTGGCCTTGGACCGGTTCCCAGACCAGGCAGTCGCCCCGGGGAACCCGCCCTTCGAGGAGGGGGAGCGTCACCTGGGTGCGGAAATCGAGGCCGTCGAAATTGGGAAGCCCGTAGAAGGTCTTTTGGACGAAGGTCCGGGGAATGGCCGACCAGGAGACTTCGCCGCGGCGGTAGACCCCGGGGAAAGCCGGGCCGGCGGAGCCGGGAGCGGGGACGGAGCCCCGGTAGTGGAAGACCCGGTAGCCGGGACCCTGCTCGGTGAAGACCGTGTGGGCGCCGCAGTCCGCCAGCTTTTGGGCAAACCAGGGCGCCAGGGTTTCGACGAGGACCACGGCGGCCAGGCCGCCGGGGGCCAACAGTCCCAAGGAACGGCGAACAAAGTCGGCCAGGACGGGTTCACCGGCCTTGGCGGGCAGGTTGGACACGATGAGGTTCCAGGGACCGGGCGCGTCTTCGAGGAGGAGACCGGGGGCCGCATCGACGGAGAGCTTGTTCACCCGGGCGTTTTCCGCCGTGAAGGCCGCGGCCAGGGCGAGCCGGTCCCGGGCGGTGACCTCGAGGGCCGGCCGGAATTTCTTCAGGGCCAGGGCCAGGGGGCCGTAGCCGCAGCCGGCGTCGAGGACCCGGCCCCCGGCGGGAACCGCGTTCTGCTGGGCCAGGGTTTTCAGAAGCAGCATGGTCCCATCGTCGACGTGGTGGTGGCTGAACAGGGCGTGGCTGGTTTTCAACTTCAGATCGCATCCGGCGAACCGGAGCGGAACGACTTTATGGACCGTATGTTCAGGAAAGGAACTCATCGGCCCAACAGGCCCTTGAGCAGGTTCTCGGCCTGGCGGACAGCGTCGGCCACCACCTTGGTCCCCGGGTCCTGGGACCGGTTGAGGTCCGACTTCCACGAGTCCCAAGCCTGGCGCATTTCCCCGACCGGGTCGGTGCCTTCCCGCCGGAGGGTTCCGGCGAGGATGGCGGGGTATTCGGCGCCGACGGACCAAGAATGGAGGGCGACGTACCGCTGGACCAGGGCCGGGTGGCTGTCGTCCCAGGTGCCGAGGACCTTGAACAGGCTGTCAAGAAGGTCGCCCGAGGCTTCCCAGTCGGCCCCCTGGCGCAGAAGCTCGGCCTCGTCGATCCGGTCGGACAGTCCGGGATAGCAGACTTTCAGCAGGGCGCCCAGGGCGGCCTTGGGGTCCTGGCAAGCCAAAAGGCCGGCCCGGTCGCAGGACAGTTCGCTCTTGCGTTCCCAGTCTTTCAGGGCGGCGTAGACGGGCAGCCGTACGAGTTCGGTGGCACCGGCGGCCTGGAGCGACAGCTGGGTCAAGATCCAGAGGGCTGTGCGGTAGACGGTGTGGCCTGCCTTCAGGTGGGCGATTTCGTGGCCTGCCACGGCCAGAAGCTCGTCGGGCGACAGGGTCTGGACCAGCCCGCCGCCGAGGACGACAAACGGGGTCTCGAACCCGATGACCCGGGCGTTGTAGTCGAGCCCCGGGGAAACAAACACCTCGGGCACCGGCGACACATCGAGGACCCGGCAGGCCTCGGTGACGGCCGTATGGGCCGCGGGGATCTGGAGGGGGCTCGAACGGACCGACGAGGCCAGCCAAGTCAGACGGATGGACCTGTCGGATACCAGGCCGCCTAAGGTTTTCAGCAGGTCGGCGACCCCGGGAATTTGGGTCAAAAGGGTCAAGGCCGCCCGGTCGGCGGGGTGTTCCCAGGTGCGGGGAGAAATGCCTTCGAGGCGGGTTCGTTCGGTGCTCATGGGGGTCAGCCTAACCCAACCGAAGGGTGTTGTCCATTCCTGGCAGTGCCCCTAGAATAAACCCATGAAAACCTGGACGACCCCCTGGGGCACCCTTTCTTTGGGCCGCCAACCCTACGACACCGACCCCGCACTCCAGGCCTGGAGCGCCGCCGACCTGCTGCTGGCCCAGTACGCCTTGGAAACGGCCCCGGCCGGGGACCGCCTCCACGTGGTCTACAACGACGCCTTCGGGGCCCTGAGCACCCTGCTCGTCCAAAACGGAAAGACCGTGGCCCAGGTGACCGACTCGTGCCTTACCCAGCGGTGCACCCTCTGGAACCTGGACGCCAACAACCTGCCCAGCGACACCCTTCTTCTGGTCGACAGCCTCACCGTACCCCAGGCCGGGGCGGGGACGGGGGTTCCCCTGGTGCTGTACCGGCTTCCCAAGAGCCACGCTCTCTTGGAGTTCCAGCTCCATCAGATCCGTTCCCTGCTGCCTCCGGGGGCGATCCTGGTCGCTTCGGCCATGGTGAAAGACCTCCACACGTCGACCCTGGAGATTTTTGAAAAGATCCTCGGCCCCACGGTCACGGGCCTGGCGGAACAGAAGGCCCGGCTCATCCAGTCCACCGTTTCCGACAAGGCACCCGGCCCCAACCCCTACCCGTCCGTGTACAGCATTCCGTCTCTGGGCATCAAGTTGGTCAACCACGCCTCGGTGTTCAGCCGGGAGACCTTGGACGAGGGGACCAGACTCCTGCTCCAGCACTTCCCCAAAATCGGCCCCGGGGCCAAGACCGTCATCGACCTGGGGTGCGGAAACGGCATTTTGGGGCTGGCAGCAGCCCGCCGGGCCCCCGAGGCGGAGGTGTACTGCGTCGACGAATCGTTCAAGGCTGTGTGGTCAGCCCGGGAAGGGTTCCGGGCCAACGAGCTCGGCGGCCGGGGCTTCTTCCTGGCCGGCGACGGCTTGGAAGATTTTGAGAAGGCCAGCGCCGACCTCATCCTCTGCAACCCTCCCTTCCACTACCAGAACGCCCAGACCCTGGAAATCGCCCTGGCGATGTTCGACCAAGCCAGGAGGGTCCTGCGGCCCGAAGGGGAACTGTGGGTGGTGGCCAACCGGCATCTGGGTCACCACAAGTCCTTGGCCGACCGGTTCTCCACGGTGAGGACCGCTGCCTTGACCGAAAAGTTTATTGTGCTCCGGGCTCTCCCGTAGCCTCCGCAGTTTCCACGGCCACCACCCTGTCTCCCTGGTCGAGGCCCGCGACCGGAACGCTGGTTTTCCCGTCTTCCAAGGTGAACCACGGTGGAGACTGGTGGGCCACGACGAGGACGGGCCCCCCCTTGCCGCCTGCGGAAAACGCCTGGGGCTGGCCGTCGGCGGTTCCCCCGGGAACTTCGGCGGCCTCGCCGTCCCAGAACCAGGGACGGAGGGAACCGTTGCCGGCATCGGCCTGCCAGCCGGCAAGGACGAGGGTTCCCTTTTCGCCTCCGGTTCCGAGCACGGGGTAGATCCCCCCGACCGCCGATGGTTCGTCTGTCGGGACAGGCTGGGTCCAGCCGTCGGGGCCCCAGAACAGAGGCCGGGGCGGTTCGGCTCCCGGGGCGCCCCAGCCAGCGGCCAGGGGATGGACCACGGGCGGAGGCGCGGGCGCCTGGGGTTCTCCTCCTTCGGCTTTGCCGGCGGATCCCTCTTCCTTTTCCGATTTTTCCGCCACCCAGGCGGCCACCGTCAGCCGGCCCCGCCAGCCGGCGGGGGCCGGAACAGGGGTCCCCGATAGTTCCAGCCACGGAGTTCCGTCGGCCAGCCTTCCTGCCACCATCCAGCCGGTTTCGGGTCCCAGGGCCTGGGCGTAGACCGAACGGCCGTCGTCCCAGGCCCGGGACGCCAGGAGTTCCCCGGCTTTCCAGACTTCGTAACGGGGATGTCCGTCCCGGGTGCCGTACAGCACCATCACCAGGTCCCCGGCCCTGTCGGCCCGTTCGGGGGCGGGGAAGCTCAACGGGTCGAACACAGGCTGGGCGGCCGGGATAGCCTGGGCTGGTTGGGGCGGCGCCTTCGGGTCCGCCGCGGCGTCCGTTTTCTTTTTGGGCAGCTCGAGGGTGAAGAACCGGGCCTGGTCGCCTTCGAGGGACCAGCCCCAGAGCTGGTCGGGACCGACGCCGCCGAGGACCAGGTTGAGGCCTTCCGGGGTCAGCCAGGTCTTTTCCCCGGCCTCCCACTTCCAGACCCGGCCGCCGCCGTCTCCGTAGAGCACGGGGCCGGAGGCTTCCTTGGCGGGTTCCTGGGCGGTTGCCGTTGCCGCCCCGAGGATCAGCAGAACCAGAAAGGCGGGCCTTACCACGGAGAGACCTCCTGTTCGGCGCGCCAGGGGGCCAGGTCGGAGAGCATCAGGGGATGGAGTGCCGGGGAACCGGCGATGACGTAGGATTTCTTGAGTTGCAGGGGCGCCCCGGCGGCATCGGTGACCACCGCCCCGGCCTGCTGGGCGATGTAGGCCCCGGCGGCGAAATCCCAGGCGTTCAAACCGATCTCAAAGTACGCATCGGCCCGGCCGGCGGCCAGGTAGCACAGGTCGAGGGCGGCGGACCCGAACCGGCGGAGCCCCATGATGCCCCGGTCGTAGAATTTGCGGATGCCGTCGAGGGTCAGGCCGATGTTGGTTCCCCGGTCGTAGTAAAACCCGGTGATCATCAGAGCCTGGCCGAAGTCAGTGGCCGTCGAAGAGCGGATGGGATTGTCGTTGAGGAAGGACCCTTGGCCCTCGACGGCAAAGAAAGTCTCGTCGACCATGGGGTTGGCCACCAGGCCCACCACGGGACGGCCGCGGTGGTAGACGGCGATGGAGGTGCTGAAGTAGGGAATGTGCCGGGAGTAATTGGTGGTGCCGTCGATGGGGTCGACCACCCAGAGCCATTCGCTGGTCCGGCCCCGGTCGCCGCCTTCCTCACCCATGAGGTTGTGGCCGGGGAAGGCTTCGGCCACGGTTTGGGCGATGACCCGTTCGGATTCGACGTCGGCGGCGGTGACCAAGTCCTGGGGGCTGGCCTTGGTTTTGATGGTGGTGCCTTCCCGGAGGCCCTTGAGCTGGACTTCCCGGGCGGCGAGGGCAGCCTTTTTGGCGACGGCGGCGATTTCGTTGAGGCTTGTCATGGTTGCAGTATAGCAAAGCCTAGAGGACGAAACGAGATGGGATGGCACCGAACGCAACTTTCGGCTAGACTGGGGCTTATGTCCAAGATTCCTGTCCGGATGTTCCGGCTTCCCACCCTCACGCTTTCAGGCCTTCCGTGGCGCGCCCACGATGACGACAAACTGTTTTGGGTGAACTTCACCTTCGACGGCCTCCCCTTTGTTCTGGAGGAGCTTGCCGTCCTCGAAACGGGCCGGACCCTGAAGGGCCGCAACTTCCAGACGGCGCCCGACGGCAAAACCCGGTTCCAGTTCAAGGGCATCCCCGAAAAGGCCATGGTCCCCGGGCTGCACCTTTACGATTCGAGTTGGCCCGTGCGCCATGAGAAAAAGGCCTACCTGGTGCCCCTGGGCGCCCAGAACCAGATCGTCAATGCTGCGAAGGGTCTCCTCAAGGGTTCCCTGCTCCCCCCCGCCGGAATCGAAATCGACCTCAAGAAGCTCGACGCCGGATCGGGAAAGTTCCTGCTGGCCCTGACTTCGCGGAAGGACCTTCCCTGCCTGGTGGGCCAGCAGTACACCGTGGAACCGGCCGGAGAGGCCGCCTTTGATGCGGCCCTGGTCACCTGCGGCACCCTGGAGCCCCGGGACCTTTCGGACTTTGTGAAGAAAACGTTCCGGTTCCCCGGTCTGCCCACGGTGAACGCCCTGTACTCCATCGGCCTGAGGGTCAACGGTTACACCGTTTTGCCCCCGCCGCTGTGGGAGGAGGAGTTCGAGGAAACCGTCGGCAAGGAAGCGGTGCGCATCATGACCAAGGCCTGGGCCCACTACGCCAAAAAGGCCCGGAACGCCGCGGCCCAACCTGGAGGGATTGCCGGCGAGGCCCTGAAGACCAAGATGGCCCTTCCCGGCGCCGTTTACGATTTCCTCGTGGAAAAATTGGTGGACGATGGCGAACTGAAAGCCAAGGACGGGTACTATCTGCCCGTGGCCGACCCAGAATCGTACCTGTCTCCCATCGCCCGGAAGGCCCTGAGCCAGCTCGAGGACCGCGGTTCCGGCGGGGTGGACATCGAAAACGAGCCCAGCTCCCTGTTCAAGAAGACCTACCTCGACCTGGCCCGGATGGACCTGGCGGTGGAGACCGAGACGCCCTGGATCTACGGCAAAACCGGCTGGGCCGAACTCCGGGCCCCGATCTGCGGTCCGGGCACCCTGGGCAAGGAATGGCGGATCGCCGACGTGAAAGACCTGCTGGGGGTCAGCCGCAAGCCCATCCTCGGCATTTTGAACAAGCTGGAGCAAGAGGGCTGGCTGGAGCGCAAGGAAGACCACCGGCTGGTGGTCAAGGAAGCTCCTTTGCCGGCGACCCCAGTCTGAATTCCACCTCCCGGTCGTACAAAGCGCTGTAGTCCCAGGGCCGGGAGAACCGAGGTCCTTGGTTTTCACCCCCGAGGCCCGGAAGGTTCAGGCTGCCGTCCCCCAACAGGGTCTGCCAGTCGACCCGCCGGTCGGTGATCGAAGCCAATACCGGACGGGCTTCGGCCACCGCCCGGCTGTACAGTTCGGGGAAGGATTCGTTCCTCGGCTCTCCCGTCACGGGATCGAGCCACGGCCCGTGGTCCCGGTTCAGAAAATCCCAGTCGGGCAAGGCCTCGGGATGGAAGTAGTGGATGGCCCCGTGGCGTGCGGCCCGGGCCGCCCTGTCGGAGGCCCCGGGGGCGGTGAACGCCAAAAAGCCCCGGGTATCGGCCACGGCGTTTTTCAGCCGGAGCTCCACATCGGCCCGGGCGGACAGCTGGGGAAATACTTCATGGAGGGCCTCGGCCCACGCCGTCCAAAAATCGGCGGGAAAGTGGGCAGGGTCCGGAAGGTCGTCCTGCCAGCGGCACTCCCGGATCGAGCTGTCCGTCCGCAACTCCCAAAGCCTGACATCGAGGATCCGTTCGAAAAAGGCATGGGCATGGCGCAGGCTGTCGGTGGCCGGGTCTCCCGGCACCTTCCAGCCCGAAAAGTACACCACAAAGGGATGGGCCTGCCTGTCGAGGAAGCCGTGGGTGGCCATGCCGGCCAGGACGGCCATCCCGGGATGGTCCGGGCCCCAGCCGCGGTCGAGGGCTTCCCGGCGGAACCGGGCCAGGAAATCGCCCCATCCCCGCCGATGCAGCCGGGTGCCGTAGAGAAAGGCCCCGGGCTTGGTCCTCCGGTTGTGGTAGAAGACATCGGGGCCCTGGCACCCCAGGCGGAAGGCTGGTCCGGAGAACCGCCCGGCCCACCCGTCCGGCAAAGCATCGGAGGCGTCGAGACCGGCGAAGGTGTGGGCGATCTGAGAGGGCATGGAGGGAATGTACCGCCTGTTGCAAAAGGAGGCTAGACATTCTTTCTCGGCTGTGATAAAAACCTTCCTGCAAGCAATTGCGCCGCTGTAGCTCAGTTGGTAGAGCAGTGGACTGAAAATCCACGTGTCACCAGTTCGATTCTGGTCGGTGGCAACGATGAAAACGCTCCGGATCCTGTCCGGAGCGTTTTTTTTTGCGTGTTTTCCCCCGGGCAAGTCGATACTGTACCCATGAACCCATCGTTTCGTCTGACCTTGGCGTTGCTGCTCGGAGCCGCCGTTTCCCTGCCTGCCCAGGAGAATAACCGCTGGACGTTCTTCCAGTCCTTGGATTGGGAGGCACGCCTGACCTACCTGCAGAACCAGCCGGGGGCCCAGGCAGACGGTGAGTTCCTGTTGAAAACCCTGGACCTCGCCGACTCGGACCGCATCGAATCGGGGACGGAAAACGAAATGTCCCTCAAAAAAACCATTGCCCAACAGGTGATGCGGCTGCTGCCCGACCACCCGGCTCCCGGGGCGGCGGCGGCCATCGCCAGGATCCCCCGGCAGTACCGTGACCCCGTCCTCAAGGGCGAAGCCTGGCTGGCCCTGGCCAAACTCGGCGACCAGACTTCGGTTTCGGGCATGGTCCGGACCCTGGCCTCGGTGAACGACAGCGGTTCCCGGTCCCGGAGCGAAGAAATCCAGGCGGCCTACCTGGTCCAGGCCCTGGGCATTTTGAAGGCGGGGGAAGGGTTCCGGACCGTGGCGGCGGCGTCCCTGGGCTGGTACTCCCCGGCCAGCGGGGTCCGGGCCCAGGCCCGGCGGACCCTGGCCGCCTTGGTCCCCGATGTGGAAAAAGAAACCCTGAAAATTCTGGCGGAGGACGAGGACCTGACCCTCCGGGAGGGCCTGTTCCTGGCGCTGGCCGACCAAGGCGACCCGGCGGCCACGGCCCGGGGGGCCTCGGCGGTCCTGGGCACCCTGGTCCGGCTCCAGTCCCGCGACAAGGCCGACCAGGACCGGAACGAACGGCTGACTTTGGCGGCCCTTGTCGGGTCTCAAAAAGCCGCCGCCCCGCCCGCCTCCCTGGTGCCGTCCCTGAAGATCATCCTCACCCGGGCCGACAACCGGGAAGCCATGACCCAATCGATCCGCCTTCTGGGGAAGATCGACGATCCGTCGGCCGTGTCCCTCCTGGTCGAGACCCTGGTCGGCTACAACGCCCAGCAAAAGGCCGGCACCAACAAGACCGCCGACCTTTTGTTGGTGAAGGAGCTGTTCCAGGCCCTGGCCGCCACCGGCAAGGCCGCCGCCAAGGTGCCCCTGGACGACGTGAGGTTCAGCAACTATACCCCGGCGATCATCCGGGACGCCCAAGACGCCCTCGACAAACTGCCGAAGAACTAGATGGCACCTTTCCCCGGCCTGGGCGGGGCCCTCCTACTGCTGGCCGCCGCCCTCGCCGCCCAGGTCGCCGCGGCCGGCGTCTTGGGTTGGGCCGCCCCCGGCCTCGACGGGATTTTCGCCGCCGGCCTGGCCAACCTGGCCGCCCTGTCGGCTGTTTGTGCCGGGGGCTTTGTCCAAGCCGGGGAAGGCCCTCGGTTTCGTCCTGTGCCCGGGACCGGTCCCGGGTTCTGGGCCGGCCTGATCCTGACGGTCTGGGGGGGCACCGTGGTCCTCGGGGAGCTCTCCAACGCCGTCACCTGGCTCTATCCCCTTTCAGAGGACCTGGCCCGGCTCTTCAACCAACTGCAGGGGGGAAACCTGGCGGTCTCGCTGTTCACCGTTGCCGTGGTGGCGTCCCTGACGGAGGAGTCCCTGTTCCGGGGACTGCTCCTCCGGGGTTTTGCCCGGCGATGGGGTCCCTGGCCCGGTCTGGTCCTGTCGAGCGCCTTGTTCGCCCTTTTCCACTTGAACGTCTGGCAGGCCCCGGCGGCCTTTGCGGCCGGACTCTTTCTGGGGTGGGTGTTCCTGAAGACCCAATCCCTGTTCTACCCCATCGTCCTCCATGCCCTGTTCAACGCGTTTCCGGTCCTGCTGGCCGCGGCCGGGGCCGTGGTCCCGGGGTACAATTCCCCCCTGAATCCCGGCCAAACCGAGTTCCAGCCGCCGTTGTGGCTGGCCGCCGGGGCCTTGGCTGTGGCCGGCGGCCTGGCGCTGACTAAACGGTGGGCACCGTTGTCCGGGGCTCCGGTTTCTGATAGAGTGGCGCCATGAACGATGCCCAGCTGTACAAGCTTCCCCAAGGCACCGAGCGGCTGGTCCTTGACGACGCCTTCCGCCGCCAGGTTTTGACCCACCGGGTCCAGAATCTCTTCACTTCCTGGGGCTACCAGCCGGTGCAGACCCCCGTTTTTGACTTCTATGACCTCTATGCGCCCTTCTTGGGGTCCAAGGCCGACAGCGTGTACCGTCTCGTCGACCGGGAAGGAGACCTCCTGGTCCTGAGGTCCGACATCACCTTGTTCCTGGCCCGGTCCATGGGAGTGGTCCTCACCGAAGGCCACCAGCCCCTGAGGGTCTGCTACGCCGACACCATCCTCCGCCACCAAGACCTGGAAGACATCTCGGCCAACGAATTCTACCAGATCGGTGCCGAGTTCATCGGTTCCCAAGGGGCCGACGGCGACCTGGAACTCCTGCTCCTCCTCGACGACATCCTGGGCCTCCTGGGCCTTTCGGACGCCAGGATCCACCTGGGCAGCCGGGCCGTCTTCGACGCGGCGTTCCCCGGGCTGTCCCCGGCGGAACACCATGCCCTGCTGGAAGCGGTGTCACTGCGCCGGTGGAAGACGGTGGGTCCTCTGGAACCCCTGTTTGCTTACCAGGGCGACGCCGCCGGACTGCGCGCCTTGATGCACACCCTCCCCGGTCTGAACCCCGGGACCAAGGCCGCCCTGGCCGAACTCGCCGACCGGGCCGGGGCCCTGGAGGCCCTGGGGCCGGCCGACCGGTTCCGGGTCGACCTCAGCGAAGTCGGCCGGCAGGACTACTACACCGGCCTGGTGTTCCAGGTCTACCAGCCCGGCCTGGGCGATTCCCTGGCCGCCGGCGGACGGTACGACAAGCTGCTGTCGCGGTTCGGCCTGGATTCCCCGTCGGTGGGATTCAGCCTCCACCTGGGAAAGGTCGAGCACCTGGTTTCCCTCGACCCCCTGGCGGCCCCCTCTTCGGCCACCGCCGCCCCCGGGGCCACCCTGGCCGAACGGGTGCACAGCGCCCGAAAACTCCGGGCCGAAGGGAGAAACGTCACCCTATGAACACCGAACCCCTGACCCTGGCCCTGCCCAAGGGCCGCCTCTTCGAACAGGTCAAAGAACTGTTCGCCGCCAAGGGCATGAAGTTTGACCTGGGAGACCGGAAGCTCACCGGCATGGACGAAACCGGGACCCTGAAGATCATCCTGGTCCGGAACTCCGACCTCCCCACCTACGTTCACCACGGGATCGCGGGCCTCGGTGTGGCCGGTGACGATGTGGTCTACGAATCGGGCCACGAATTCACCCACCTCCTCCCCCTGGCCTTCGGCGGCTTCGGCATGGCCCTGGCCGCCCGGAAGGACCATGTCAGGGACGAACCCCCAGGGCACCTGACCATCGCCACCAGCTACACCCGGTTCACCCGGGACTACTTCCACGGCCTGGGAATCCCGGTGAAAATCATCCGGCTCAACGGGTCGGTGGAGCTGGCCCCGGTCCTGGGGTTGGCGCCCTACATCGTTGACATCGTCGAAACCGGGTCCACCCTCAAGGCCAACGGTCTGGAGGTCCTGGAGACTTTAAGGACCATCGGCGTGAATTTGTTCGCCAACACCGCCTATTACAAACTGCGCTATCAGGAAATCGGCCGGCTGGTCGATACCTTGAAGAACTGACCGAAGCCCGAGGAACCCATGAGCCGAGCCACCATCGAACGGAAGACCAAGGAAACCCAGATCGTCCTGACCCTCGACCTCGATAAAAAGGATCCGCCGAAGATCCGGACCGGAGTGCCTTTTTTCGACCACATGCTCACGGCGTTTTCCTTCCACGGCGGGTTTTCCCTCGAGGTGGACGCCCAGGGTGACTTGGACGTCGACCCCCATCATCTGGTGGAAGACACGGGCTTGGTCCTGGGCGAGGCCTTCAAGAAGGTGCAGGAGGCCCGGGGGGGCGTGGTCCGGTACGGACACTCGGTGATCCCCATGGACGAAGCCCTGTCGGAAGTGGTGGTCGATGCCTGCGGGCGGGCGTATTGGGTCTACGAAGCCTCGTTTCCCCAGAGCCATGCCGGCACCTTCGACCTCAGCCTGGTCCGGGAGTTTATCATCGCGTTCACCAACCGGGCCCAGGTGAACCTCCACGCCCATTGCCGGTACGGGGCCAACGGCCACCACATGGTCGAGGCCCTGTTCAAGGCCTTGGGCAAGGCTTTGGCCCAGGCGTATGCTCCCCGGGACGGCGGGAGCGCGGCCATGTCGACCAAAGGGGTCATCTAGTCTGTTGCTTTTCGCCGGGACGGGGTTATGATGGTGAAGGATTGAAATGAATAAAAGTGAAACGGACCAGGTCCTCCGGTCCATGCCTTCCGAAGGCTTCCTCAAAGTCACCCGTCCTCCGGCCGCCGAAGTCAGTTCCGAACAGAAAGTCCAGCTGATCCGCAAGGGGAACGAACTGTTTTCCCAGGGGCAGCTCGAGTCGGCCAAGAAGATCTTCGTGGCCACCCGGTACTCCGACGGCATGATCCGCCTGGGCGACCTCTATGCGAAAGAAAAAGACTACCTGTCCGCCTTTCAGATGTACAAGATGGCTCCGGCCCCTGACCGGGCCGAAGCGATGATTCAAAAGTTGTCCGCCGTTCTCAAGAACTGGCTGAAGGAGTAGCCCGATGGCGGGTTTTGACCAAGACCACGAACTCGATCTGGACCATCCTCACCACGGCCCTGACCTCCCCGAAGGCAACGATCCGGTCACCGAACTGTCCAAAAAAGGGTACAACTACCTCAAGGAAGGGGTCTTCGACGAGGCCCAAAGCGCCTTCATCGAACTGTTGGAACTCGAGCCCAAGAACAACTACGCCCTGGTCGGCTTGGGCGACGTCTGCCGCAAACGCGGAGAGTACGAACGGGCCACCGGGTACTACCAAGAGTGCCTCCGCCAGCATCCGGCCAACAACTACGCACTGTTCGGCCTGGCCGATTCCTACAAGGCCCTGGGACTGTTCCACCGCGCCCTGGACATTTGGGAAGAGTACCTGAAGCAGGACCCGGAGAACATCACGGTGCTGACCCGGGTGGCCGATGCCTACCGCAAAGTCCGAAGTTTCAGCCGGTCCAAGGATACCTACCTGAGGGTCCTGGCCAAGGAACCGGGGAACGCCTACGCCCTCATCGGCCTCGGCCACCTCTACTACGATTTCAAGGACTACCGGGAGGCCCTCCGGTCCTGGGAAAAGATGTACGACCGGAACCCGGAAGGGGCCGACATCCGGGTGCTGACCTCCCTGGGCAACTGCCACCGGAAGCTGAAAAGCTACGAGGACGGCATCCCCTACTTTGAGAAAGTCCTGGCGGCCCACCCCGACAACTTTTACGCCCTCTTCGGCCTGGCCGATTGCTACCGGGGGCTCAACCGGAGCCGGGAATCCTTGGACTTCTGGAACCGGATCCTGGCCTTCGACCCCATGAACAAAGTCATCCTCACCCGGGCCGGAGACGCCCTCAGGAGCCTCGAGCTCTATGACGAAGCCGAGACTTCGTACCGCAAGGCCCTGAACATCGAGTTTGACCTCTACGCCGTCCTCGGCCTGGCCTTGGTCCACAAGGCCCGTTCCCATTATGAAGAGGCCCTCCACTCACTCCAAGGGATTCTGCGCAACGACGCCAACAACCCCCGGATCTACCAGGAAATGGCGGAATGTTATCTGGCCTTGCGTCAGAAGGATGAAGCGGTGAAGATCCTCGCCGCCTTCCAGCGGAGGGGCATCAAAAACGTGCAAATCAACGAAATGATGAACCGGCTGAGGTGAGTTCCGTCCGACTGGGAGCCCTGCTCTTGACCCTGGCGACTTTCCTGACGGCTTCCCTGCCCGCCCAGTCGATCGCCGGCTTCCCCAGCCGCTTTCTCTCTCCCGATGCCGTGTTCCGGGCCTTTGAGACGGCCTACCCCGGGCTGGCTTCCCTCAGGAATCCCCTGGAGGGGGCAACCATCGTCGTCGGTGAGAAGGCGTTCTCCTGGGCCGAAGGCCGGCTTCTCCCCCTGGAAAACCGGAAAAACTGGGGCGACTACGCGCCTCACTCGTTCTACGAGTACCCCAAAGAAGTCCCCGACGTCGCGTCTTGGCCCCCGGAGAAACTGGCCCTGGCCGAGGCCAGACTGGCCGACCGGATGGCTTCCAACGTTAAGCGGGACCCGGCGTTTTTCGACGCGCTCTGGGGCATCCGCAACCGGGGCACCGCCGACGCCGCCCAGAGAAAGATCCTGTTTTTGGGGATGACGGTGTCCATCCACCGGCTTCTCATCGAACCTCTCCGGCGGGTCCAGACCCGGCTGGAGACCGCCCGGGCTTCAGACCCGTCCCTCGACACCTTCCTCAAGGGACTCCGTCGGCTGGAAGGGTACAACTGGCGGGACATCGCCGGAACCCAAAGCCGGAGCAACCACGCCTACGGGACGGCCATCGACATCATTCCCAAGACGTACGGCGGGAAGTTTCCCTACTGGCTATGGGTCGCCCAAGAGAGCGACGGCTGGTACCGGCAAGCCTGGAAGCACCGGTGGCAGCCCCATCCCGCCCTGGTCCAGGCCTTCGAGGACGAGGGCTTCGTCTGGGGCGGGAAATGGCTGCTGTTCGACACCATCCACTTTGAGTACCGGCCCGAGATTCTGATCCTGAACGGACTCCGCTAGTTCCGGACCACCACGCACCCGCAGGGTTCCAACACCAGCGGGGCGGCTGCGCCGGCCTTGCGGCCGGTGAGCAGGTCGGTCCCGTCGCGGCTGCCGAACAGCCGGCCCGCTTCCCAAGGGGCCAGGGTCACCGGCGTCTCGGCAAAGTTGCCGACCACGGTGATCCGAACGCCGTCTTTCTCCTTGGAATAGGCCAGAATCGACGGGTGGGCCGTGGGGTGCACGGCCACCCCCTGGACGCCGAACACCGGGTTCTCCCGGCGGATCCTGGCCAACAGGGCCAGACCTTCGAACACCCGGCCGGCATTGGTTTTTTTGTCATGGCGTTGGGCCGCCAGGCCGTCGGACCAAAGGGGCCGGTGGACCCACCGGCTGTCGGCGGCCTGGGCCGGGTCTTCCTCATACTCGTATCGGTTTTCCACGGCCACCTCGTCCCCCAGGTACAGCAGGGGAATGCCGCCGGCGGTGTAGGCGACTGTGTACAGAAGCAACAGCCGGTTGACAGCCGTCTCCCGGTCTTCCTTGAGGTTCTCAACGCGCGCCCGTTCGAGGCCGGCCAGGCTGGCCGCCGAGCCGCAGATGCGCCGGTCTCCGGTCACCGGGTTGTACTGGAAGCTCACACCCCGGCTGAAGGTTCCGGAGAACTCGCCGGTATAGAACCGGTTGAGGAACTGCCGGTGGTCGTACCCGTTGATCCCCACCTCGGCGGCGTCTTCGTCGGCGAAGGTCCAGCCGATGTCGTCGTGGCAGCGCACGTAGTTGATCCAGGTGTTCCCCGCCGGCAGGCCGTGGCGTTTCGCCATCGAATGGGCCAGCAGCTTGGTCTCTTTGGTGGCCGCGGCCTCCCAGAGTTCGGCCATGAGGAGGGGGTTGTAGCTGAGCTGGCACTCCCGCAGCCCGATGTACTTGGCAATGTCGTCGGGGTGGACGATGGCCTCGCTCTTGAAGAGCAGGGACGGACAGGCCAGCCGGGCCACGGATTGGAAGGCCTGGATGATGGTGTGGGCCTGGGGGAGGTTTTCGCAGTTGGTCCCCTGCTGTTTCCAGACAAAGGCCACGGCATCGAGGCGCAGGATGCTGATGCCCCGGTTGGCCAGGCTGATCATTTCCCCGGCCATGGCCCCGAAGACCGCCGGGTTGCGGTAGTTCAAGTCCCACTGGAAGCTGTTGAACGTGGTCCAGACCCACTTGTTCACGTCGGGCCGCCAGGTGAACGAGCCCTTCCGGGTCTCGGGGAAGATGTCGCGGAGGGCAGCCTGCCAGGGCTGAGTCTCTTCCTGGGTATCGAACATCCAGTAGTAGTCCTGGAACTCCCTCTGGCCCGCCTGGGCCGCCCGGGCCCAGGTGTGCTCGTCGCTGGTGTGGTTGAACACAAAATCAGCCACCAGGGAGATCCCTTGGGCTCCCATGACCCCGGCCAGGTGCTCCAGGTCGTCCATGGAACCCAGGGCCGGATGGGTGTGGCGGTAGCTCGATACCGCATACCCGCCGTCGCTCTCCTTTTCGGGGGCCAGGAAGAAGGGCATCAGGTGGAAGTATGTGACTCCCAGTTCTTTGAGGTAGGGAATCCGGGACTCGAGACCCCGGAACGTGCCGGCGAACCGGTCGACGTAGGCCACGGCCCCGACCTGGTCGGAACCCAGGAACCACCCCGACTCGGGGGTCTTCGTCCTGTCCCGGGCTTTCAGGACCTCGGGCCGGGCTTCGAAGTCCCGGAAGATGCCGGCCACCAGGGCTTCCACCTGGAGGGCGAAGTCGGGCCGTTCGCCATAGAGGCTCCAGAGCCGTTCGGCCAGGCGGCGGAACTCGGCGTCGAGCCGGGTCTCGAACTCGGGCCAATGCTTCGAGGCAGTGAGGCCGCGGTCTTTCCACCGGTCATCGCATTGGCGGCGCAGGGCGGTCCAAATCTGTTCCATGGGAACCTCCGTAGGGTCTAGGTCGTGGCCCGGGGGACGACGGCCACCTTGAGCTGGATGCTCTGGAGGGGCCGGTGGGGTTCCCGGATCCGGGCGAGAAGCAATTCGGCGGCCAGGCGGCCCGATTCGGCCAAGGATTGGCTCACGGTAGAAAGGTCGAGGTAATCGGCGGCCTCGATGTCGTCGAAACCGAGGACGGCCAGGTCTTCGGGGACCCGAAGGCCTTTTTGTCGTGCCGCCCGGAGGACGCCGATGGCCAAAACATCGCTCATGGCGAAGACGGCCCGGGGAGGGTCGGCCAGGGCCAGGAGTTCCAGGCCCATCCGGCAGCCGTCGGCCACTGTCCCCTCACCGAGGCGCACGTGGTGGTCCCGGACCGGCCGGCCGCCCGTGGTCAGGGCCGCCTGGTAGCCCTGCCAACGCACTTCGCTGGGCTGGAGCGAGTACGGGGGAACCGAGCGCTCGCCGACGAAACCGCAGGAGGCGTAACCCCGGTCAAGAAAATGGGCGGCGGCCAAAGCCCCGCCCCGGAGGTTGTCGGCTTCGACGCTGCTCAGCTGGGGATGGTGCTGTTCCACCAACACCACTTCGAGGCCCGCCCGGGCCAGCCGCTGGAGATCGGCGTCTTCGATTTTCATCGAAAGGATGACCAGGCCGTCGAGGCGTTTGGTGAAGGGGATGGAGTGGAGGTATTCGTTGAGCTGGGCCGGGGAGTCCACGGTGTAGACCACCAGTTCCACCTGGGCCACCCGGAACACCGAGGCCATGCCCTGGAGCCTTTGGACAAAGCTCGGGGCGGTGAAGAAGGGGGTCAGCACCCCGACGCGTCCGATCTGGCGCCGGGCCTTGGTTCCGGCGTTCCCATGGGGGATGTAGGCCAGCCGGTCCATGGCCGACTTCACTTTAGCCGCCGTTTCGGAATTCACCTTCACGGGGTCGTTGAGGTACCGGGAAACCGTGGTGATGCTGACCTGGGCCAGGCTGGCCACGTCGTAGATGGTCGCTACTGAAAGTTCTTTCATAAAAGCTCTTTCAAAGACTACTCCCAGAACCTCCGTCTGTCAACGGTACCGGCGCCACCCCTTGGTCCAGCCCCAGGTCAGCCAACGCCCCAGGCCCTTACGGCCCTCCAGCCGGAACAGCAGGCCGTCGAGGACCGTCACCTGCAGGGCCGTTCCGACGAAGAACACTCCGGCAGCCGCGGCCCAGCCCCAGACCGGAGCCAGAACCAAGGCCGCGGCCAGGAGCCCCAGGTTGCCGACGCCCAGCGTCAGCACCCGGGCCAGGGAGACCTGGATGGCGTCGGTAGGACAGACGTTGATGCACCGGTTGCAGGCGTCGCACGAGAAGTTCCACCGGGGCCGGGTGCCTTGCATCCGCATCACACCGGCCGGGCATTTCCGGACGCAGAGGCCGCAGCCCGTACAGCCGGCGTCGGCGGCGAAGAGTTTTCCCAGGATCCGGCGGCCGAACCAGCGGAACAGAACGGCCACAAGGCCGGCCGCCGCCCGGCCCAGGGTCATCCGCGCCGGGTCGCCGGCGCCGCCTTGGACCAAACGGCGGACGAACAGCAGCAACCGGGGGTCGGCGTCGTCGTTGAGGATGCGGCAGTCGGCGGAGTCGGGGGGTTCGAGGAACTGGGTCCAGTTGACCGGGTAAAACACATCGGCCCCCACCACGGCGTACCCGGCACGTTTCAGCCGCCGGGAGACCTGCCAGGGGACGAAGCCCGTGAAGCCCGGGGTCGGGCCTTGGGGCCCTGGGGAGGAACCGCCGACGGCCAAGACCACCGCCCGGCCTGCTCCGCCCCGGGGCCAGCGGTCGAGCCAGGCCAGGAAATGGGCCGGGGCCCCGAACCCCAGGGTGGGACACCCGAGGACCACGAGGGGGAAGGCCGCCAGCTCTTCCGAACCGGGGACCGGCGAGTCCCAGCGGACCTCGGCGCAGTCCACGGCCCAGCCGGCTTCAGTCAAGGTTTGGGCGACGAGGCCGGCGGCCCGGGCCGTGTTGCCGGTGCCGGTCCAATAGCGGATCAGGGCTTGCATAGGGTCCCCCCCACTTCAAAATTCAAGGGTCTCATGGTCACCGAGAGGTGCTGTCCGAGGAGCACTTTGTCCCCCCGGCGTTCCAAGGTCAGGGTGACCACCGGAGCCTCCTCCGGAAACCGGGCCGTCAGGGTGAGTGTGTGGTCACCTGTCCACCGGCCGGAAACCGCGTTGGTGAACAGCCGGCGTTTTTGGGAAATGTGCCGCCAGAACCGGTTGCGGCTCTCGGCCCACCGGCCCCAGCCGAAGGGGACTTCCTGGCGACCCCGGTCGTCCCGGTACCAGAACGTTGGAGCCCCCGGTTTACCGCCGAAGCCGACCTGGGTCCACCCCCCGGGATGGTCCTGCAGATCCCAGCTCAAGTTCTGCCACGCGGAGAACCGGGCTTCGGCTTCGGCCGCGGAGCCGTCGGGGGCCGGCGGCCGGCAGAGGCGGGGCGGCTGCGAACCCGGGGTCGGGACAGGGTCCGTTCCCGATGGGGTCAGGTGCTTCCAGACCAGGTCGAGGAGGAGTTGGGCATCGGAGACCCCGGCCTGGACGGCGACCACGAGGTCGAAGTCGGGCCGGACCAGGCACAGCTGCCCGAAGGCGCCGTCGGCCCGGTACGCGCCGTACCGGCACCGCCAGATCTGAAAGCCGTAGCCCTGGTGGCCGTCGTGGAGGGGATTCTCCCCGTTGGCGATGTGGCTCCGGACGGCGTCGGCCACCAGGCCAGGGTCCAGCAGCCGGCGCCCCTCCCAGGTCCCCTGCCCGAGGAGGAACCGCCCCAGCCGGGTCACCTCGTCCAAGGTCAGGTACAGCCCCCAGCCGCCGCAGGTCCTCCCCAGGGGGCAGGTATCCCAAACGGGGTCGGCGATGCCCAGGGGGTCGAACAGACGGGGGACCAGCCAGTCCCTGAGGGTCTGTCCCGAAGCCGCCTGGACCACCGCCGACGCCAGGTAGGTGGAGAGACTGTTGTACACAAACCGGGTCCCCGGCTCGTGGTCCAGGGGCCGGGACAGGAGGGTCTTCACCCAGTCCCGGCCCGTCGTCACCTCGAACGTGGGGTCGGTGTCGAACCCCAGGGTCATGGTGAGCAGGTGGCGGATTTTCACCGCCTCCCAGTACCGGGGCAACGGACGGGGGGCCACCCGGGGAAAAAAGCCCGCCACGGGATCGTCCAGGGACAGCAAACCTTCCTGGACGGCAAACAGCACCCCCAGGGCCGTGAAGGTCTTCGACAGGGAGTACAGGACGTGCCGGGCTTCGGGACGGTAGGGGGACCAATAGTGCTCGGCCACGGTCTGCCCCCGGTGGACCACGGCGACGCCGTGGAGGTCGAGGCCCACAGCCTCGGCTTCGGCAAGGAAGGACGGGAAGTTCATCCCCCCAGTTTAGTGCCCTTTCTCCCGATATTGGCCGGTTTTTTCTTCGGACGAACCGAGGTCCGGTGCCGAGAACAGCTTCATGTAGGTGGCCACCCCCGGGGCCCCCGCGTCGAGGACGGCCCGGTGGGCGGCCTGGGCCAGGGCGAACAGTTGGTCCAGGGGGCCTTCGACGACGGTCTCGAAGGGACCGACGGTGTAGGGCAGTCCCGAGGCATCGATGGCCTCGATGGCCTTGTCGACGGCCCGGTAGACGTTCTGTTTGCCCTCGACGCCCTGGGGCAGACACTGGATGGCCAAGGCCGATTTCACATCCATGGGAACTCCTTAATAAAAACCAAAAACAAACCGGCCCGAGAGGACCAGGGAGGCGAAGGCGGCTGCCCAAACAGCCGTCCCCAGGGCTAAGGTGACGGCGTCCGCCCGGGTCCACGCCGCCGGACGGAACCACGACCGGGGTCCGGGGTCTTCGAGGCCCCGGGCCGCCAGGGATAGGGACGACCGTTCTCCGGACCGGATGGCCCGGGCCAGCAAGGTGACCGCCTGGACCAAGGGAGACGAGGAACGGCCTCCGAGCCTCACCCGGTGGACGGCGCCGAGGTGCTTCTGCTCGTCCATCAGTCTGGGGAGGGTGTTGAGGGCCGTGAACAATGCGTACCCGACCCGGGCCGGCAGCCGGGCCAGCTGCATGGCCTCGTTGAGCAGGTCGGCGGGCCGGATGCCCAGGGCGAAGGCGGCGCTGATCCCCGTCAGGCCCCAGGCCCGGACCCCCAGGTACACCGACCTCTCGATGGCGGGCCCTCCGGCCGTCCACAAGGCGTTCGTGAGAAACACCCACCAGGCCAGAACAACGGCCCCGGCCAGGGCGGCGGCCAGGGCCCACCAGCGGCCCGGCCTGTGGACCAGCATCAGCACCGAGGCCAAACCCGCGAAGACGGGCGGGGTCCAGGGGTCCAGGCTCAACAGCACCGGGAAGAAACACAGGGCGTTGAGCCCGAAGTACACCAGGGCTTTCACCGGCCCACCTCGACGGTGCGATGGGCCACCCTCTGGCAGAAGTTGGGCTCGTGGCTGATGATGACCAGGCTCCGGCCCTGGTCCTGGAGGACGGTGATGGCCCGTTCCAGTTCCCGGCGGGAGGCAAAATCCAGGCCGTACTGGGGCTCGTCGAGGAGGAGGAGGGACCGGGGGTCGGCCAGGGCCGAGGCCAAATTCAGCCGGCGCTTTTCCCCTTCGCTGAGGGTCATGGGATGGCGGTCGGCCAGGGCCTCGAGCCCGAAGGCCCGGAGCGCCGGAAGGCCGCCGCCCTCCTGGACAACGGTGGGATGCACAAAATAGTGTTCGGGAACCTGGGGCACCCAGGAAAACGGAGCGGCCCGGTTGAGCCGGGGCCGGTAGGGGACACCATGGACGAGAATTTGGCCCGACCTCACGGCAACCTGACCGGCCAGACAACGGAACAGGGTCGACTTGCCGACGCCGCTGGGCCCGGTGACCGCCAGGGTCTCACCCGGAGCCACGGTCAAACTCAAGTTGCGCAGAACCTCGGGTCCCCTGCCGTACCCGGCCGTGAGGCCCCGGACCTCGAGGACGGGCCCGGCCATCCCGGGAGCCGCCGGGTGCCCCCCGGGGACACCGGGGAGTTCGGACGCCCGGGGAACGGGTTCCCGGTGCCATCCGCCGTCGGCGAGACGGTAGTGGACGTCGGCCCAGGCGGCCCAGGGGGCCGGGTCGTGGTCCACCACCACCCAGGCCGCGTCCCGGTCCGCCCCGGAGGCGAGGCCGACCAGAACTTCCGAGGCTTCGGCATCGAGGAAGCCCAGGGGTTCGTCAAGGAGGACCAAACGGGGCTGGGGCGCCAGCACCGAGGCAAGGGCCACCCGCTGGGCCTCGCCGCCCGAGAAGGTCCAGGGAGCTCTGTCCCCCAGGGAGGCCAGACCGAAGGTGCCGACGAGCTCTTCCACCCGCCGGACCATGGCCGGCCGGTCCCAGCCGGCGTTTTCCAAAGCGAAGGCGATTTCCTCGCCCAAGGTGGGGCACACCAGCTGGGAATAGGGGTTTTGAAACAGGAGCCCCGTCCTCGGCCGGCCGACGACCGCCGCCTTCCAGGAAAGTCCCGGAGCGTGGTCCCCGGCCAACCTGGCCAGAGCCAATAAAAACGACGACTTTCCCGAGCCCGATGGACCGGTGAGCAACACCCTCTGACCGGGTTCCACCGACCATGAGGCCCCGGAGACCAGGGGCCGGCCGTCCCGGACCAGGGAGAAGTCTTCCACCGAAAGCAGGGGCTCGGGCATGGGGTCAGGCCTCGGTTCCCGAAGGACGGATCCCGGCCTTTTCCAGGCTCTGCCCCAGGACCCAGGCGAAGATGCCTGCCAGGACGGCGCCGGAAATGGACGCGGCGACCACCTGGATCAGCCAGGTCAGAGGATCCATCTGGCTGTAGTTGGAGTAGAAGAAGTCCAGCACCCAGCTGAAGATGCCGGAGACGGCCCCGGCGGCGGCGAACACCCAGAGCGACCACTTCTTGTACCCGGTGGCCAAGAAGACGGCCTCGGTTCCCAGTCCCTGGACCAGACCCCACAGCAGACTGGTCCACCCCCACTGGGTGATCAGACCTTGGACTCCGGCGGCCACCAGTTCGCCGGCCAGGGAAGCCCCGGGGCGGCGGATCAGGTAGGGCACCACGGTGCCTCCGGTGAACCAGAAGCCCACCAACAGGTAGCTCAGGCCGGGGTGGAGGGCCGCCAGGGGCCCCTTGAAAAACTCGTATGCGTAAGTCCAGCCCATCCACAGCACGCCCAGCAGGGCGGCCAAGACGGCCAGGACCACGATGTCACGCAACTTCCAGCGGGAAGCCTTGTCCATACGGTACCTCGAGAAAAAAACATGTCGGGGAAGGAATGTCTGTCCCTACGCCGGTACGATCCGGATCAGGTTCAACGGGTATGATCTCAGGCCGCAGGTTCCAACGGAACCCGGGGCCACCCCTCGACTGCCCTGAACATACGCGCCCCGTCGGGAAAGGTCAAGGAGGCCGGGAAGAGACACGGGATCGCCATCGGGGCGATTTGATGGTATCTTAAGGGGATGGATGTTCCTGTTTCCGCCCTGGACGAGCTGTTCGACACGTTTCTCGCCGTCCAGTCCCGGATCACCGCCAACCTCGAAGCCCACGCCGCCAGCCTCGGCCTGAACGCCAGCCAGCTGCTGGTGATCCGCGACGTCCTCGACCACCCGGGGACCAGCCTCAAGGACGTGTGCCAGCGGTGCGGTTTGAAAAAGAGCGCCGCCAGCCGGCTCATCGACGCCCTGGTGGACCGCCGGATGGTCCTGAGGGAAGAATGCCCCACCAGCCGACGGGCCGTGGCCCTCCACCTCGGCCCGGCCATCGACGGCCAGTTCTGCCGGGTCACGGCCCTGACCAAGGCCCTCCCGGGTTGGAACCAGGCCGGCCTCGGGTCGTACCCCCAGCTGAAATCCGGTCTCGAGGCCTTCCTGAGGCTCACCCACCCGTGATCCGCGGCGTCCACCACGTGGCCGTGATCACCGGCGACTATCCCCGGTCCAAACGGTTTTACACCGAGGTCCTGGGGTTCGCCGTCCTGGCCGAGACGTACCGGGATCAGCGGCGGTCGTACAAACTCGACCTTCAAGTTCCCGGCGGAGTCCAGCTGGAGCTGTTCAGCTTCCCCGCCCCCCCTCCCCGGCCGACCCGGCCCGAAGCCGAGGGTCTGCGGCACCTGGCCTTCTCCACCCCCGACCTCGACGCCGAAGTTTCCCGGCTGGCCGGGTTGGGCGTTGCCTGCGAGCCGGTCCGGGTCGATGAATTGACTGGCCGGAGGTTCACCTTCTTCGCCGATCCCGACGGCCTCCCCCTGGAACTCTACGAAGACTGAACCGACAGGCGCCGGATCAGGTCGGCGTGTTCGGGCCATTTTCGGGCCAGGACCGGTCCGTCTGCGAGCTCGAAATCGGTGAACAGGAACCCGGGACTGACGGTACACCCCACCAGGGCGTAGGCTTCGTCCGGGTCGCCCCCGCCGAGCACTTCGACTTCTCCGGCGAACCAGTCCCCGGCGGGGACCACGTCTTGGAAGACTTCGTTCCGGGCCGGTTCGTCCCCCAACAGGAAGGTTCCCAGTTTCCCCTCGGGGGTGAGCCGCCAGATGCGGAGCCTGGTCAGGGGCGACACGGCGTAAAGGTGCCACATCTCGTCACTGGCGATCCGATGGAACGCCGAGATATCTTGTCCCCGAAGAAGGAAATAGATGGCCGTGGACACCGGGGCCCTTCCGCCGAGCAGCCGGGCGGAGCGGTAGGTCTCACGGTAGTACCCCCCTTCGGGATGGGGTTCCAGACCCAGGGTTTCGATCCAGTCGCGGGCGGTTCTCATGGGGTCTCCTGAAGGGCGGTATACAGTTCGGCAAGCCGGGCCCGGTCGCCCGGGGACGGCTGCGACGCCGCCGGAACGAAGGCTCCCGTGTCCCGGCGGACCAGACGGTTGCCGTCGATGTTGGAACTGTAGTGCATCAGCGAAGCGTAATCATAGGGACGGAAGGCTCCTGGCGGATCGCCGGCGAGCTTGGCGTAATCGGGCTTCCTGTCGGCGGACAGGCCTTCCAGAAACCCCGGAGGGAAGGCGATGAACTGGTCCCGGTCCCGGCGTTGGTGTTCGTGGGTCAGCCCCAGCACGTGGCCCCATTCGTGGGCCAGGTCGGCGGCCAACCACCGCGGCGTGCTGCGGTCGGGGTTGAACACCAACTCGCTCCGGGGGCCGTTTCCCAGGGAGGTCCTGCCGAACACGGTCATCGTCCTGTCGACCCGGATGACCACCGTCCGGTCGAGGTCCCAGAACCAGGCCCAGCCGGCGAACCAGGAATCGGGGACCTCCTGGAACCAGGGGACGGGACGGCCGGTCTGCCAGAGCCCCAGGGCCTGGGACACGGCCGCCCGGTACGGGGCCGCACTGGCGTCGATACGGTACCGGACCGCCGCGGGCCAAGGCCGGGAGTCCCCCGCCGCGGTGGACGCGAGGATACCGAGGAAACCAACCATCAGCAGCCGGTTCATGGGCTTTCCCGGACGGCAAAGTTCCGGGGTGCCACCTCTGCGACCAGGTCAAAGGCCCGTCCGGCCGGGGCTTCGATGGTCCACGCCAGGCCCCGGCGGTGCCCGTCAACCCAGGCCAGCCCGGCGGTCAGGTTCGCCTTCCAACGGTCCCACAGTTCGTCACTGCGTTCGTTGGGACTGCCGTGGTAGCTGTCCCGGCCTCCCCCGTAGTAGTCGAGGACAACGACGGCGGCGCCCTCGGACGCCAGGGCCGACGCCCGGCGGCCTTGGTCGGCATCCCAGCCGGCGGTCCGGGGCAGCAAGACAACCCCTTCCCTCACCGCCGTGCCAGGACCGGGCTCCTGGACCATTCCGGAGATTCCCGGGGCCACTTCAGTCCGGAAGAACCTTTGGTCGCTGTGGCCGAGGCCTTTGACGATGATCCAGCCCAGGTAGCCCAGGAGGGCCGCGGTGACGAGGGTGGGGACAACCCAGCGGCGCTTCTTCATTCTACGGCTCCATTGAGAAGGACGCGGTGAAGATGGTCCTCCCAGACCCCGGCAATTTTCAGGTACCGCCGGGCCAAGCCCTCTTCCTCAAACCCTAGGGCCGTCAGGAGCCGGAGGCTGGAAAGGTTGCGGGGCATCACATTGGCCTCCAACCGGTGGAGGCGCCGTTCCCCGAAGGCAAACCGGATGACTTCCCGGAGGGCTTCGGTCATGTACCCCTGGCCGGTGGCCGCGCCGTCGAGCCGGTACCCCAGGTGGGCCGAAAGGAAGACGCCGGTCACGATGTTGCTCAGGGCCACGCTGCCGATCAGAGACGCCGGTTGACCTCGGAGGAACAGATGCCACCGGCAGCCCGTCCCCCGGCGCACGCTCCGGGCATCGGCCCGGATGGACGACAGCACCCGCTCGAGGGTGAAATACCCCTCGTCCCGGGCCGGCTCCCAGGGGGCCAGCCAGTCCCGGTTCCGGGTGTCGAAGTCGAGCAGCCGGGGAGCGTCCCGGGGAGTCAGGGTCCGGAGGATCAGGCGCGGGGTTTCCAGGGTCATCATAACAGGAGGCCCGCCGCCGACACGCCGGTCAAGACCAGGACCAAGATTTTGAAGTCCCTTTCAGGGATCCGCCCGGCCACCTTCAAACCGACCCAGGCGCCCAGGGCGATGGCCGGCAGAACCGCCAGGTCGATGGTGAACGTGGCCAGGGAAAGGTTGTGCCAAAAAAAGATCTGCAGGGGGATTTTGGTCAGGTTGATGACCAGGAAAAACCAGGCCGACGTGCCGATGAAGGCATTTTTGGGCAGGCGCATGGCCAGGAGGTAGAGGCTCATCACCGGACCGGCCGCGTTGCCCACCATGGTGGTGAACCCGGCGGCAAACCCCGCGACGGCGGGGAACCAGAGCCCCCGGGGCACCGAGGTTTTGTCCTTCCGGAATTCCTGCCAGAGCATCAGGCCCCAAAGGACCAGGACAATGCCCCCCAGGAGCCGCTTGAACGACAGGTCGGGGAGCGAGGCCCCCACCGAGACCCCGGCGGCCAGGCCCGCCAGGGCCCAGGGAAGCAGGCCCAAGAGCCGGGGCACGTCGGCATGCCGGCGGTAATACCCCACGGCAAACACGTCGCCCATGCTGAGCATGGGGAGCAGGACCCCGGTGGAGGCCTTGGCCCCGAAGGCCAGGGCCATCAGAGGAACAAAGATCAGCCCCAGACCCGGCAGTCCGGTTTTCGAGAGACCGACCACGGCGCCCGACACCGAGGCCAGGAGCCACTGCCAGGGTTGCAGCGCCGTAAGAAGGGGGACTTCCATCAGGGAGTCGTGGCCCCGGGGGCAGGACCCAGGGACGCGCGGGGGATGTACCGGGCCTCCAGGGCGACCCGAAGGGATTCGGGGTTCTCCCCCTCCAGCAGGCCGAGAAGCATTTGAGCGGCTCGGCGGCCCATTTCCAAGGCCGGTTGGCTGAAGGTGGCCAGGGGAGGATCGTAGAGGAGAGTGAATTCCGAGTTGTCGTCGAAACCGACCAGGGAGAAGTCACGCGGCGCGTCCAGGCCCTGTTCCCGGGCCGCCTTGAGAAATCCCAAGGCAGAGCTGTCGTTGCTGGCAAAGACCCCGGTGAAAGGCGGCAGGCCCGGCCAGCGGCGCTTGGTCTGTTCGTAGGAGATAAGGCTGAAGAACTCTCCTTCAATCTGCCGGTCGAGGGGAAGCGCGATCCCGGCCTTCTTCAGTTCGTCCCGGAACCCTTGAAATCGGTTTTGAGCCGAAAGGAACTCCTGGCGGCCCCAAAGGAACAGAAACTCCCGGTGCCCCTGCTGGAGCATTTCCTGGGCGGCCCTCCGCCCTGCTTGATAGTTGTCAATATAGACCTGGGGAACCGACGTATGGAGCAGCGGCCGGTCAAGGACCACGAAGGACCGCCCCCAGGCCATCAGCTGATCGAGCGCCTTGTCATCGGTGGGATGAAGGGTCGGGAGAAAGAGGGCGCCGTCGATTTGGCGGCTGCGCATCAGGGGGGCCAAGGGCTCATCGGATTCGTCGTTTTCACCCCAGGTGACGTACAACGTGCTGAAATAGCCGGCTTGATGGAAGATCTCTTGCGCCGCGATGTACACCGCCCAGTGGAACGGGCCTCCGCCAGGGGTGAAGACCCCGATGTGCCGGCTCTTGCCGGTTCGGAGGGCCTGAGCCGAAGGATCGAGCCGGTAATTCAGGGTGGCGACGGCACAGCGGATGGACTCGGCGGCCGTGGGAGAAACCGAAGTCGGGTTGGTGAGAAACCGGGAAACGGTAGCCGACGAGACCCCCGCAACCCGGGCGACGTCGCGCTGGTTAGCCATGGGCGCCATTATAGCCCTACTGGTAGACCCGAATCCAGTCGATCCAGAATTCCTGGGGAAAAACCGTGGTGCCGTCGGGGTTTCCGGGCCACTGGCCGCCGACGGCGAGGTTCAGCAGCAGAAAGGCCGGTTTTTGGAATTCGGCGAGGGCCGCCGAAGTGGTCGGCTGGGTGAAAAACACGGTTCCGTCGACGGACCAGGTCAGGGCCCTCGAGGTCCGTTCCACCGCGTAGACATGGAACCCCGAGGAGAGCTTCGACGGAAACACCAGGTTTCCGCCCCGTGACTGGCGGCCGCCCTCGTCCCAGTGGGCCGTGCCGTAGGTGGTCCTGTCCTTCAGCCCCGCCCCTCCGACCATTTCCATGATGTCGATCTCTCCGCACTGGGGCCAGCCAACCGTGCTGATGGCGTTGCCCAGCATCCAGAACGCCGGCCATATGCCCTGGCCCTCGGGAAGTTTCAGCCGGGCTTCCATGCGTCCGTACGTCCAGGAAGCCTTTCCCTGGGTCTTCAGGCGCGAGGAGGTGTACGCCATTCCGCCGTAGGATTCCTGCTTGGCGGTGATGACCAAAGCCCGGTTCACCTCACCTGCAATCGTTTTCAGCGAGGAATTCTCAGACCGGTAGTACTGGAGTTCGTTGTTTCCCCAGCCCGGATTGGAGCCGCCGTTTCCGATTTCAAAGGTCCATTTCGCCAGATCCACCGAGTTCCCCTCAAATTCGTCGCTCCAAACCAGGGTTTTGGCTCTACCTGCACCGGGATCGGCGGGCGAGTCGCAAGACGTCAGCGCCGCCGCCGCCAATAATCCGAGAAGTATACGTCTACAATTGTTTGCGGTTACAGTCGCGGTTTTCATCCTCAATCCTCACAATCCCTGGCTCTCTCCCCGGCAATTCCCCAGGACTCCCGCCACCTTAACCCGGTTATCCGGGTTTGTAAACGGATTATTGTAGACGTATACATTTTTTGTTGACAGTTCGAACTATTGGGGTTTATGGTGTTTCGAAACCACAGGAGGTTTTGGAATGCGATGTTCGGCACCCGGGGTCCTGGCCCTGTTTTTCCTGGCGGCGGCACTCTTGCCCGCCCAGCCGGCCCTGTATCAAGACAATAAAAAGGCCGTGCTGTACCTCGGAACCACCGCGCCTGTCCTCGATGGCGGCACCGATGACTGGAAAGGCCTGCTGGGCACCAGTCCTGAACGCTGGACCTTCGGCGACTTCAAGGGCCACAAGGACCCTTCGGCGGTGTTCGTCCTGCGCAGCGACAATAAAAAACTCTACGTCCTGGCGGAGGTGATCGACTCCGCCGCCAACGAGAACGAACTGCCCGCCCCCCTGGCCTGGCGCAACGATTCCCTGGAGCTCTACATCGGCGTCGGGGACGGCAGCCACACCAAGTACGCCGTGGGCGACAACCAGATCCGACTGGTGCCGGTCAGCCGGGCCGAGCCCACCCGGCTGGGCGTTTCGGTGAACGACCGGATCGTCGACACCGAAGGCGACGTGGCCGGCTGGGTGGCGTACACCGAGAGGGGCTACCGGATCGAAGCGGCCATCCCCCTCCGGATCCTCCGGATCAAGGGCTTCACGGCCGGCCAGGCCATCCGGGCCGAATTCCAGATCAACGACGCCACCACGGGCGAGCGGGAGAACATGCTCCACTGGAACTCCACCAAGGACAACACCTACTACGACGCCTCGTCGTGGGGCGACGGCACCGTCGAAGCCCTCCCCGGGGGCCTGTGAGATGAAACCCCTCCTGCTCCTCCTCAGCCTGCTGCTCCTGGGGCCTGCCGTTTTTGCCCAGGTGAACGAAGTGAAAACCGTGAAAGACGACAAGGGCTGGAAGCTCCAGGTCGACGGCGTCGACACCCCCATCAAGGGCGTCGTTTGGTCCTATACTCCTGTGGGAGAAAACTATACCTACGACTTGTGGACCCAGACCGACGACACCATCACCAGGGTGATCGACACCGACATGACCCTGATCAAGGCCATGGGAGGCAACGCCATCCGGGTGTTCTCCATTGTTCCAGCCCGGTGGGTCGAGTACATCTACGACCGCTACGGCATCTACACCATGGTGAATGACCTGTTCGGCCGCTACGGCATCACCGTCGACGGCCGGTGGCAGTTCCCCACCGACTATTCCGACCCCCGGACCCGAGCGACCCTCCTGGCACAGGCCCGGAAAACCTTTGAGACCTTTAAGGACACCCGAGGCGTGTTGCTCTACATGCTGGGCAACGAGTCGAACTACGGACTCGAGTGGACTTCGTCGGCCATTGAAAACCTCCCCGGCGGCGAACGCTCAGAGTTCAAAGCCAAGGCCCTTTACTCCCTCTTTGAAGAGGCCTTGGCCCTGGGGAAGACCATCGATCCGAACCGGCCCATGGGCCTGGTCAACGGCGACCTGCAGTACCTGCGGATCATGAAGGACTTGGTGCCGTCCCTGGACATCCTCGGGGTCAACACCTACCGGGGATCCCAGTCCTACGCCGCGTTCTACAACAGCATCGCCAAGGACCTGGACCGGCCCTTCGTCTACACCGAACTGGGTGCCGACGCCTACAACGTGGCCACCGAGCAGGAGGACCAGGACAACCAGGCCAAACTGCTGAAAAGCCAATGGCGGGAGATCTACGACCAATCCTACGGCAAGGGAAAATCTGCCAACGCCCTGGGGGCCTTCGTCTTCGAATGGATGGACGAATGGTGGAAAGCGGGGATGGAAACAGGCCTGTCGGTCCATGACACCCAGGGAACCTGGAACAACGGCGGCTACGCCTTCGACGCCGTCCCCGGCCGGAACAACATGAACGAAGAATGGTTCGGCATCGTGGGCATGAGCGGCCAAACCGTCGACGGCGTGGCGCGCCGGCTCCCCCGGACCGGGTACTTCCTCCTCCAGGATCTTTGGCGCCTCGACCTGTATACGTCTACAAAGGAATCGATTGCGAAGAAGTTTGATTCTGTCGCCTTCGACGCCGCCTCTCTCCAAGGAAACAGCCTCCAGCTGAGGGATAAAACCACCGATCCGCTGCCGGGCTTGGTCCCCCGCGGTTCGGTGACGGCCCGGACTGTTTTGAAGGGAGACAACCAGGGATGGAAGGACCAGGGGACCACCAGTCTGACCCCGGCGAGCCAGGTCACGGCCCTGGCGGGCTTCGACCTCCGGGGTCCCGAAGGGCTGACCGGTTCGTTCCTCTTCCGGGTCCTGCCGTCCCAGGTGGCCAACACCCCGGCCACAGACCTCTTCGACCCCGTGGAGTCAAGCTCCAAACTGGGCAGCGGTACCGAAGCCGCCAAGCCTGCCGAGAAGATCGAGCTCTACAAGGCCACCATCGACTACCAGTCGGCCGAACTGACCGCCACGGCCCACTACCACGACGGCCACGGCGACTGGGCCGCCGAAGGCGACTTCTTCGGCCTCCTCCCCGAGGCCTGGGACCTGGCCAACCCCGACAAGGACGGGGCCAAGAGCCCCTTCGGCATCGAAGTCACCCTGCCCCAGGCCCTCCCCGGGCTGAAGGTCTACGCCGGCCCCGAGCTGTTCTGGGGCGCCAAACCCCGGGTCCTGGCCAAGTACAGCCGGACCTTCGGCGGCTTCGGTTTCACCGTCATGCACGACGAAGAACTGGCCCCCAAGGCCACCAACTCGACGTTCGCCGCCCAATCGGCCGACCGTTGGTCCTCGGCGTCGGTGGACCTGAAGATCGGCACCCTGGGCCGGGTCGAGGCCGGCGCCCTGCTGGGGCGCTACAACCTGGTGGACAGCAAGACCCGGCGCTACAGCAAACTCGAAGGCACGGTGCTGACCACGGCCCAGACCTTCGGCTGGAAAGACGCCCTGGCCGCCAAGCTCCGGCTGTCTTCGGATGCCTTACCCTTCCTGCGCACTTCGCTTCAGTACCTCTACGCCGGGGCCCTGGCCGACACCCGGGAGGCCGTCCCCCGGGAAGGCAGCCAGTTGTCGGACGTGGGCACCGGGAACCGCCAGGAGATCCAGGCCATGGTGAGCGCCTCCTACGGGGACTTCACCCTGAGGACCACGGCCCTGTCCCGGGTCCCGCTGCTGGCGCCCCTCGACGCCGTCAACGCCGGCGCACCCCGGGATCCCCTCAAGGACGAGTTCACGGTCTGGGCCAACCGCCGGGCCCTCCAGGGCGAAGCGGTCCTCACCTGGGACCGGACCGGGGCCACGTACTTCCACGACTGGAACAACGCCGACCGGGAAGAGTCACCCCTGAGCGCCAGCCTGGGCCTCCTCTACAACTTCTACCTCGGCCCCACCGATGCCTACCTCTATTTCGCCGGCGACGGCAGCATGGCGGCCTTCGCCACCGGGCTGCCCGAGGCCAGCGGCACGTGGTCGCTCCAGGCCAAGGCCAACGGCCGCCCCTTCCCCGGGGTCCGGATCGCCCTGACCGGGGCGGCCGGCCGGATGCAGAGCACGGGCCAGGATGCCCGGATCGTCGAGTTCTGGAAAGCCGGAGGCCAGGCTTCCTGGGGCCGGGTGGTGGTGGAAGGCAGTTGGTCCCAGGAAGCCTGGGGTCCCTACGGCTGGCACCGGACCTTCAACTTGACCTACCCCACCCAGTGGTCCGCCGGGATTGCCTACGGCCTCAAGCCGGTGTCGTTCCTGTCGGACACCGACCGGATCGGCGTCCGGCTGGCCAGCCGGGAGTTCGGTCCCCACGCCTCGGGCGATGAAATCGCCTCTACCTTGAAAACCCGTTTCGAAGCCGAGCTGTATGCCGGCTGGAGTTTCTGACCTTTCGATTCTGAGGAGGATCGTATGACCAAAACATTGTTCCGGCAGCTGGGCCTCGGCCTGGCTGTGATCGGGCTAGGTTCCGCCCTAACCGGCTGTGAACTTTTGACCCCCAAGAGTGATACCAAGGTTGATCCGACACTGACCACGTCCTTCGACAACGTCTTTGTCGATAAGTCCTATACCTATGGTACCTGGACCGAGATCACCGGAGGAAAAACGCCTCAATTCGCTGTCGGTGACTATTCCAAGACCCTGACGGTGGAGGGAACCTCCGAGGGGACCTTGAAGGCCACCGTGGGGACCGCCGCCGTCACTGCGGGTTGGAGCGCGGGCACCCTGGCCCAGGTCTCCGATGCCGCCAAGGCCAAAGGATCGTATTTTGACTTCACCTCGGTCGCCGCGGTCAAGTTCAAAGTTCGGGGTACCCTTCCTCTCGAGAACGTGAAGGTCAAGCTCGAGGAGAGCGACGGCGGAGTTCCCGTGGCCGACGTTCCGGTTTCGACCTACGGCGTTTCCGCCCTCAGCACCACCACATGGGCCCAGGGCAGCATCGATACTACCGGCTTCACCGACAAGAAGCTGAAGGTGGCTTTTGCCTTCGTCCTCGGGACGACCCCCGGCTACCTTGAGCTGAAGGACATCGCCTTTGTGGACTCCACCGGCGCCAACGTGAACATCGCCCAGAAGATCAGCTACACCAGCGAAATCGTCACCAAGACCGCCTTGGCGAGCGCCGTCACCGCGGCGACCACTTTGGCGGACGGGACGGGGATCGGTACGGCCGTGGGTCAGGTTTCCCAGGGTGACGCCGATACCTTCCGGGCCGCCATCACCACTGCTGCCGCTGTGAACACCAATGCCTCCGCCACCCAGGCCGAGGTCGATGCCGCCGTGACCGCTTTGTCTGTGGCAACAACGGCCTTCAACAGCGCCATGGTGGGCGCCGTGGCGCCTACCACGTCCTACGTCTACAAAACTGCCGCCGGCGCCGTGGACTTGGCCAATTCTGTGGTGGATTGGAGTTCGGGAACGACGATTAACGTGGCAGACGCCACCGATGCCACGTACAACCCTGTCATCAAGCTCACGAGCGGCACGGGGTGGGGTGACGTCTCTGCGGTGGCCTTCACAGGGATGACCGCCGGCAAGATCAAAGAATTCACCACCCTTGAGTTCAAGATCAAGACCAGTAGCTACACCTCCGTGAAGGTAAAAATGCCCAGTGCCTCGACGGAAGAACCGACCTTCGTCCTGGCCACCAAGGGCATCCCGCTCACCGATGGATGGGTACAGATGAGCATTCCCCTCTCGGACTTCGGGACCATTCCGGCCGGTATCAACGAGTTCGGCATCCTCCAGTTCGGCGCTGGCTCCCTGCTGCTCACCGACGTCGGTTTCTCGGGCACCGCCACCGTAACGCCCCCGGCCACCCTCACCGACCCCGCCGCCGGGGCTGCGGCACCTTCGGCCGGGAACCTGTCGACGGCCTTTGTGGTCTACAGCGAAGCCCAGGCTGCCGACGCGACAATTTCCACCTATACCGAGAACTGGTGGGGAGGGATGGTCCAGACCGAAGTCACCTTGGGCGGGAACAAGGCCCTGCGCTACGTGGGAACCGGTACTCCCGGCGAATCCCAGGCCATCGTCGCCGCTCCCGTGATGGACGTGTCGGCCAAGACCCGGTTCCATATGGACGTGTACTCGGCCGGTGTCGGCCTGGTCAAGATCAAGTTTGTGAGCAACGACGGAGCCTCGGCCGACAACAGGCCGGCAAGCATGATGGACTTCGACGTCAGCCAGCTTCAGAACTCCTGGCAGTCGGTGGATGTGTCCCTGGCCAGCATTGCGGCGGCGGGCGGCGCCCCGGCGGCCGTCACCTGGTCAGCCCTCGAAAAGATCGGCCTCGTCCTCGATGCTCCGATGACCGGAGGAGCCACCTCGCGCATCTACGTCGACAACATCTACTTCTACTGATCTGCGTCTTCTCACGCCCCCGGCTTCGGCCGGGGGTTCTTGTCTCTCTTCACAAGGAACCACCATGAAACAATCCTTCCGGAAGGCCCCGGCCTTCCTCCTGTCAGCCCTGCTGACCCTGGCCCTGGCCACCGGCTGCGAATTGTTCACCGCCCCGACTCCCGCCGCCGGCCCCATAGCGGTGACCAGCGTCACCCTGCCCTCGGCCGCCACCGCCTACGTGGGCGGCACCTTGGCCCTGACGGCCGCGGTGTTCCCGGCCAATGCCGCCAACAAAGCGGTGACCTGGTCGGTCAACACGACCGCCTATCTGACGGTCAACACCGCCACCGGAGCCCTGACCGTGGTCGCCAAGGGAGGCCCCACCGTCGTCACCGTCACCACGGCCGACGGAGCCAAGACGGCCTCGTGCATAGTCACCGTGGCCGACCCCGCACCCAAAGCCGACCTGCGTCCCCTGCCGGCCGCCCTCCTGGGCAAGGCCGTGTGCTATTCGGGCTACCGGCTCGGCACCTCGGTCGACACCCGGGTCCTTCCCAGCGATGCCGAGGTGAAACAGGACCTCGACCTGTTGGTCGCCCAAGGGTTCACCGCCATCCGGATCTACGATCCCATCGGCCACGGCGAACAGGTCCTCCGGGTCATCGCCGCCAACAGCATCGCCCTCAAGGTGCTCATGGGCATTTGGATCAGCGGCCCGGCGGCCACCGCCGACGCGGCCAACCAGGCCGGAATCGCCAAGGCCATCGAATTCGCCAACAACACGACCTACCAACCCCTCATCGGCGCCATCAGCGTCGGCAACGAAACCATGGTCGACTGGTCCTTCCAGGCCACCCCGGCCGCGGACATGAAGGCTTACATCGAGCAAGTCCGGAACGCGGTCACCCAGCCGGTGGGTACCGACGACAACTTCGAGCCGTTCACCTTCGTCAACGAAAAGGGTGTGGCGTACGCCAACGCCGCCGACCTGCTGACCGTGGCCCAGTCGGTGGACTTTTTGGCCCTTCACACCTACGCCCTGGCCGACCCCTACTACAGTGACCCCCACGGCATTGTTACCTGGGATTGGAAGCAGACCGCCGTCGCCGCCGGAACCGCCCGCACCACGGCCATGATGGATGCGGCCCTGGCCTACGCCAAGAAGAACATCGGCGACGCCCGGGCGGCCCTGGCCGGTAAAGGGGTTTCGGTGCCCATCGTCATCGGCGAAACCGGCTGGACCGACACCGGCAAGTTCGCCAGCAACGGCGCCAACCCCGTGAACCAGAAGATGTACTACGATCGGCTCGTATCCTGGGTCCACGGCGCCGGCAAGGACGCTTCGAGCCCCGACGGCCTGTTCTACTTCGAGGCCTTCGACGAACCCTGGAAGGGCGGCGACGACAAATGGGGCCTCTACAAGGTCGACCGGACCCCCAAGTACGTGCTTTCCGGGACGGGTTCCACCGATGCCGACGCGTTTTGGTACAAGGAACCGATCATCCAGGGTCCTGTGACCGAATCGACCTACTGGCTCCTGGGCACGGGGGCCCCGGCCGCCGACGTCCGGACCCGGGCTGTCGACACCGACTGGAGCTGGAATGCCTGGGAAAACGGGACCACGGCTTCGGCCGCCGCCGACGCCGAAGGCATCGCCATCACACCGATTCCCCTCGCTTGGGGCTGGGGCATGACCCTGGACCTGAAGAATGTGGAAGACCTTTCGAACTACACGGCCGGACATCTGGTGTTCAAAGTAAAGACCCTGTACCCCGGATCGGTGGAGATCGGCTTCCTTACGGGGCTGTCAACGAGCCTCAGCGACGTCTATGTGAAGGTCACACCGGGTTCCAACGCCTTCGGCTACAGCAACGACGGCAGCTGGTGCACGGTCAGCATCCCCATCGCCACCCTGATGCCCAAGGCCGTCCCCGCCTACGGCATGGGTGCTTCGGTGAAGCTGAACATGGCCCAGGTGAAGAATCCCCTGGTCATCGCCGACCGGTACGCCAATACTGGTAAAACAAGCACCGCCAACGGCAAGGGCAGCGTCGTCCCCTTCGTCGTCGACGGGGTCCGTTGGACCAAGAACTGATCTGATGTGAACTGATTCCGCCGGCGGGAAGGGAGGAGCGGCATCCCTTCCCGCCGTTTTTTTTAAGGAGATCATCATGAACAAATACGCCGGACACGGCCTGGCCTTCATCGTCCCGTTCTTCGCGGTGTTCTGTGTTTTCACCGCCTTTCCGGTGTTCAACACCCTGGCCACCAGTTTTACCGACGAGTCCCTGACCAGCATGGACCTCCCCTCGTTCGTCGGTCTGGACAACTACGCCGCCGAGATCACCTCGGAACTGTTCTGGAAGTCGTTCGTGAACACCTGGATGATCTGGCTGCCCAACATCGTGACCCAAATGGCCCTGGCCCTGGTGTTGGCGGCGTTGTTCACCAACTACGAATTGAACCTGAGGGGAAAGGGCTTCTTCCGGGCCGTCTACTTCTTTCCCAACATCATCACCATCACCACCATCGCCATCTTGGTGTACGTCCTCTTCGACTGGCAGAGCGGCGTGGTGAACCAGCTGTTCCACGGGACGGACAAGGACCAATACACCAACTTCATGAACAAGGGATTCAATATCCAGCTGATCATGGCCGGGGTGCAGACCTGGATCTGGTTCGGCTATACGGCCATCACCCTGATCGCGGGCATCCAGGCCATGCCCAAGGAACTGTTCGAGGCCGCCCTCATCGACGGGGCCACGGGGCGGCAGATCTTCACCAAGGTCATCCTCCCGTTTATCCGGCCCATCATGCTCTTCGTCATGATCACGTCGATCATCGGCGGCATGCAGATGTTCGACCTCCCCTGGGTGCTCTACGGGAACCAAGGCGGCGCCGACCAGGGAGGAATGACCATGTCGGTGTACATGTATTCCCGGGCCTTCGCCTGGGACCAGAACCTGGGCTCCGGATCGGCGGTGGCCTGGATCGTCTTCGGCCTCATCGGCGTGTTTTCTTTCCTCTACCTGAAAATGACCTATGGCAGCCAAAACGCCGAAGGACGGGTGAACTGATGGACCGCAACTACCGCACCGCCCTGACCTGGTCCCGGGCCGTGGTCTACCTTTTCCTGGGTCTCCTCGCCGTCCTGTGCATCATTCCCTTCTACCTCATGATCGTAAACGCCAGCCGGACCAACAACGAAATCCTCTCGGGGATTTCCTTCCTGCCGGGCTCTGCGCTGGGCGAGAACTTCAGCAATCTGATTTTCGGCAAGGTCGACCCGGTGAGCGGGGTCCACCAGGAAGGGCTCAACATCCCCCGGGGGTTCCTGAACTCCCTCCTGTTGGCCACCAGCGGCACCTTTCTGGCCGGCTATTTCAGCGCGTTGACGGCGTACTCGTTTGCCCTGTATGCCTTTCCGTTCAAGAAATTCTTCTGGGCGGTGATCATGACCGTCATCATGCTTCCTCCCACCGTGGGCCTGATCGGCTTCTATAAACTGGTCTCCAGCCTCAACATGCTCGACACCTACTGGGCCCTCATCCTGCCGGCCATCGCCAGCCCCTTCGCCGTCTTCTTCCTGAGGCAGTACATCGCCAGCGCCTTCTCCATCAGCTTGGTCGAAGCCTCGCGGATCGACGGCGCCAAGGAACTGGCCATCTTTCACCGGGTGGCCCTGCCCATTGTGATGCCGGGGATCGCCACGGTTTCCATCCTAGGCTTCCTCGGCAACTGGAACTCCTACCTCGGCCCCCTGATCGTGCTGAGCAACAAAGACCTGTACACCATGCCCCTGCTGATCCAGCAACTCAACACCAGCCTGTACAACCGGGACTTCGGCGAGATGTACATGGGCATCACCCTTTCGGTGATCCCCATCCTGGTCATGTTCTCGTTCTTTTCGAAATACCTGATCGAAGGCATTTCGGCCGGCGGCGTCAAAGAATAGGGGCCCCGGGGTTCCGGCGGTGCCGCTCCAGGCCCTCCAGGACCAGGTCGAGGCCGAAGGCGAACTCGTCGCCGTAGCTGTACCCGGGCTTCAAGGCATGGTCGGTGATCAGCTCTGCCAGGTAGGGGAACTGGGCCGAAGGAAAGGATTCCATCAGAGCCTGGGCCACGTCGGCCACAGCGGCGCCGTTTTCAAACGGGAGGGCCCGCTGCTGGAGGGCGAACCCGTAGAGGTAGGCATCGATCACCGAAACGGCATGGGCGGCCAGGATCAGGGAGAAACCGGCCCGGCGCAGGCAACCCAGGACGGCATCGTGGTGGGCCAGGGTGGCAAGACCTGGGTTAGCCCGGGAATCCATCAACGGCGTTGCCCAGGGGTGCTTCAGAAGGACCGCGTGGGCCGACCGGGTTCTCACCCTCAGGGCCTGGTCCCAGGGCAGTTCCCCCGGCGGCAGCGCCACTTCGGCAAACACCAGGTCGATGACGCCGTCGAGGATCTGTTCCTTGTTGGCCACGTGGTTGTACAGCGACATGGCCTCCACCCCCAGGGCCTCGCCCAGACGCCTCATGGACAGGGCGCCCAGGCCCTCGGCGTCGGCCAGGGCCAGGGCGGCTTCGAGGATGCGTTCACGGGTCAAAGGGAGTCGAGGCATGGCAGGGGTTAGTATACCCTTGACAACTTACAGTGTAAACCTCTATCTTTGGCATAACTTACGCTGTAAGTAAAAGGAGCTCATCATGCTGCAGCCCACCACCCTGGCGAGGATCGCCGGGGTTCTCTACCTGGCCGTCGGAATCTTCGGAGGCTTTGCCCAGGGGTACTTTCAACCCCTGCTCTACCGGGCCGGAGACGCGGCCGCCACCTTCGCCCAAGTGCAAACCTACGCCGGACTGATCCCGTGGGGCGTCATGGCCGACCTGGTCCAGGCCACGGCCTTCGTGTTCCTGGCCCTGGTCCTGGAACAGCTGCTCCGTCCCTTCGGCGCCGGCAGGGCCCGGGCCATGCTGGTCCTGGTGATCCTCGCGGTGTCCATCATGACCCTGAACAACGGGTTCCTCCTGGGAGCCCAAACGGCAGCCCTCGACGGTGCCTTTGTGACAGCCTTCGGCGCGGCCGGCCAGCAGGCACTGGTGTATTTGCTCCTCGATCTGCAGCATAAAGGAGTGCTCATCGCCCAGGTCTTCTTCGGCCTCTGGCTGGTCCCCCTGGGGATCCTGGCCTGGGGCTCGAGGCTCTTTCCCCGGTGGCTCGGTGCGTTGCTGGTCGCGGGAGGGGTCTGCTACCTCGTGAACCTCACCACCTTATTCCTGGTGCCGGCTTTTGGTGAGGCGCTCGATGCTTGGATTGTGATCCCCTGCGCGGCGGCCGAAATCGCCATGGTGCTCTACCTGCTGGTGTTCGGGGTCAGGAAAGGGCCTTCGGACCGCGTACCGAAGCCCACCACAGCGACAGACGGCTCCGCCTGACGATCTTCACCGTCGACATCTGAGCCTCGCCGGACAGCCTGAGGATGGTCCGGGGTTTTCGTGACCCCAGCTCGTAGTCCTTCTGTTCTTTGAGGGTCGACATCGACTCCTGGAGCCGAACTTCCACCTGGACCCCCTCGGGGAGGTAGATGCGGAAGGTGGCCATGTTGGCCTTGAGGCGCACTTCCAAGACCCCCTCGGGGAGCGCCAGGTGGCGGTAGTCCAGGATCAGGGTGCCCATGGTGACCTGGGCGTCGAGGACCCTGGTCAAAAGCAGACCGTCGGAGACCCGCTTGGTGTTCATGGTGCCCGACACGGTCTCGGTGTCGGTGACCCCCACGGCGGGGGTTCCACCGGGGTTCCGGTGCTCCTCAGGGATGTCGGCCAACACCCGGTCGAGGTCGTCGAGGGTGACGGCCCGCTCGACCAGGCCGAGCCGGGCTTCATACTCGGTCAGGTCGAGGAGATCGCTGGAATAGCAGTGGTTGAGGATGTCGACAGCCTTCTGACGCTCTTGAGGTAGTCCGAAGACTCGCCTGGGTCCCGCCGGAAGGTTGTCCATCCTCTGTGTCCTGCCCGGGTTACAGTTCGAGGACGGCCCGGATCCGCCGGACGCCGGCCGAACTGGCCTCTTCCTTCTGGATCTTGAACTTGCCCAGCACCTTGGTGTTTTCCACGTGGGGACCGCCGCAGACCTCGGTGCTGAAGTCGCCGATCTTGTAGACCTTCACGGTGTCCTCGTACTTTTCCCCGAACAGGGCCATGGCACCCAGGGCCTTGGCGTCCTGGATGCCCATCATGGTCATGGACACCGGCAGGGAGCGCTGGATCTGTTCGTTGACGATCTTCTCGACCTCGGCGATCTGCTCGGGGGTCATCTTGCCCTCGTGGCTGAAGTCGAACCGCAGCCGTTCGGGGGTGATGTTAGACCCCTTCTGCCGGGCGTGGTCGCCCAAGACCATCTGGAGGGCCTTGTGCATCAGATGGGTGGCGGTGTGGAGGGCCGTGGTCATCTCGCTGTGGTCGGCCAGGCCGCCCTTGAAGGTCTTGTCGGCCCCGGCCTTGGACAGTTCCTGGTGCTTGGCGAAGGCTTCGTCGAACCCGGGTTTGTCCACGGTCATCCCGGCTTCGGCGGCCAGGTCGGTGGTGATCTCGATGGGGAAGCCGAAGGTGTCGTAGAGCTTGAACGCGGTCCGGCCCGAAACCACCTTCTGGGGGTTCTTGAGCAGGCCGGGGAGCATCTTCTCCCATTCCTTCTCGCCGTGTTCGAGGGTCTTGAGGAACCGTTCTTCTTCGTGGGTCAGCTCGTCGAACACCATCGGGGCCCGGCCGGCGATCTCGTCGTAGACCCCGGTGTAGATCTCCATGACCGCCTGGGCAGGGACCTTGAGGAAGGTGCCGGTGATGCCCAGCTTGCGGCCGTTACGCACGGCCCGGCGGATCAGACGCCGGAGCACGTAGCCCTGGCCGAGGTTGGAGGGTTTGACACCCAGGTCGTCGCCGAGGATGAAGCAGCTGGTTTTCACATGGTCGCAGATGACCCTCACGTAGGTGTCCTTGGCGTCGTCGGTTCCGTAGGTGTACCCCGAGGCCTTTTCAACGGCGGCGATGATGGGCGTAAACAGTTCGGTTTCGTACACCGACTTCTTGCCCTGGAGAATACAGCTGGTCCGTTCCAGCCCCATGCCGGTGTCGACGTTGGGCTTGGGCAGCAGCACGTAGGCGCCGGTGGCGTCCTTGTTGTACTGCATGAACACGTCGTTCCAGATCTCCATCCACTTGCGGCAGTTGCAGGCCGGACCTTCGCAGGCGTCACCCTTTGGGCAGACCCGGCCGGTGTCGTAGAACATCTCACTGTCGGGTCCGCAGGGGCCGGTGAGGCCGGCGGGTCCCCACCAATTGTCCTTCCGGGGCAGGTAGCTGATCCGGTGAGCGGGGATGCCGAGGCTCTTCCAGATGTCGGCGCTTTCTTCGTCCCGGGGAATACCGGGTTCGCCGGCGAACACCGTGACCCAAAGTTTCGCCCGGGGGATGTTGAGCCACTGGGGGCTGGTTAAGAATTCATAGGACCAGGCGATGGCTTCTTTCTTGAAGTAGTCGCCCAGGGACCAATTGCCCAGCATCTCGAAGAAGGTCAGGTGGCTGGGGTCGCCGACTTCCTCGATGTCGCCGGTGCGCACGCACTTCTGGACGTCGGTGAGCCGGACGCCCAGGGGGTGCTTTTCTCCCAGCAGGTAGGGGACGAGGGGCTGCATGCCGGCGGTGTTGAAGAGCACCGTGGGGTCGTTTTCGGGGATGAGGCTCTTGCCCGAGATCACGGCGTGGCCCTTGGACTGGAAGAATTCCTGGTATTTGCGGCGGAGTTCGGCGGCTGTCATGGTGGCGGAATTATAGCCGAAGGTCCCGGACTGTGACAATGATCCGGTGCGTTAACGACCGAAGTCGGTTCCTTGGCTGCGGGTCCTGTCAGGGAGAGGGGCTCCGTCGGCATGCCTTCGTAATGCCTCTGGAGCCCCTCTCCCTGCCACCCGAGCTCAAACACGGACTTCGGTAACTCGTCCGACTCCTCGCCGAGGTGACCTTCCGCTCACCTCTTTGGGGTGAAGGAGGGCGGGTGCTATACTGAGGCCATGAAATCCCCCTTTTCTCCCTACTCTGTGGCCATGGTGACGCCGTTTGTGGCCGACGGGACGCTTTCCGAAGGGCCGGTCCGGGCTGTGGTCGAGCGGTTGATCGCCGAAGGAGTACCCGCCCTCTTGGTTTCGGGGTCCACGGGCGAACAGCATTCCATGACCGTGGAGGAGCGGGCCGAACTCTACCGGTGGGCCGTCCATGCCGCCGGCTCTGTCCCCGTGTACGCCGGGGTGGCCGCGGTCCGGACCGGCGACGCTGTCCGGCTGGCCCGGGCCGCGGCCGACGCCGGGGCCCAGGGCATTCTGCTGGGGTTTCCGCCGTATCTGCGGATCACGGCCCTCGACGCCAGGAGTTACGCCGGCGCCGTCTGCCGGGAAACCGGGTTGCCCGTCATGGTCTACAACAACCCGCTGCGGACGGCGTTCGACCTGGTTCCCGAAGCCCTCGAAGCCCTGGCCGCAGAAAACCCGGCCGTGGCGGCCGTCAAAGAAACAGCCGACGCCGGCCGAGCCATCGAGATCCAAACGAGGCTGGGAAAGGACTTCGGGATTTTTTCCGGCCATGACCGGGCCATCGCCGACCATTGGGCCCTGGGGTACACGGGACTCACCAGCGTGGCCGGGAACCTTTGGCCCCGGGAGATCGGTGCCGTGGTGGCCGACCTTCAGGCCGAACGCCGGGAAGACGCGGTGCAGCGCCTCGCCGGCCTCCCCCTTCAGGCCGTGGTCGAGGTCCAGCTCCCTTCCAGCCTCAAGTTGGCCCTCCGGCTCCGGGGCCTCCCCGGGGGTTGGTGCCGGGAACCCCTGGGCCACCTGGGGCCCGGGGCCGAAAGGCAGATAGCGGACCTCCTCGGCGGCTCACCACTTCGCTGAGCAGCCGATCCGGGCGTTCCAGGTGCCGTGCCACCCGGGGCCGCCGTAGAGGCTCAGGTTCTGGAGGGGGTTCCATCTCCCCTCGCCGAAGATCGTCCAGGGCACAGCGTCCGGGGCCGCATACAGAGCCCTGCCCGTCACCGACCAGCCTCCGTCGGAGGCCAGGGTCAGGTCGTGGTAGGTCCGGGCCGAGGCGAGGGTTTCGGCGGGCAGGAGCAAGGCCTCGTGGCGGCTGGTGAGGCTGAACCCCTCGCCCAGGTCCCAGAGGCCGAAGGTTCCCACCGCCCCCGAGGCGTCTTCCCTCAAGGTGGCGTACCAATCCAGCCCCAGGTGGAACTGGGTCGACACGGCCCCGACGGCCTGCTTCTTGGTCTGGTTCCAGGCACCGGACGCCTCGAGGGTCACGCCGAAGGGCGCCGCCGAGACCCTGAGGGCCGCGGTGTCCTGGAGGGCGGCGGCCTCGGCATAGGCTTCGTCGCCCAGGGCCACCCAGACGTCGGCCAACCAGGCACCGCCGGACCGCAGTTCGTCGGCGCCAAAGCTGACGGCCGACGAGGTCGAGTCGAACAGCAGGTCCCCGGGAACGTAGACGAACCCCGGGCCCCAGGCCACCCGGCCCAGGCCCGTGGTCACCCGGACCCCGGGGAACCGGAATTTCACCCAGGCCCGGTTCAGGGAAAGGGCGGGGACCGGCAGGTTGGCCGCGTCGACCCGGAGCTCGCTTTTCACCGCCGCCGTTCCCGCGGTGAGTCCGGCCCGGCCGTTGACCACGCCCAGGCCCACACCGCCTCCGGGTACCCCGCCTTCCACCCAGGTCCACGAGCTGTCGAGCCGGCCCGAGATCTGGGCGGGAAGGTCCTGGGCGCCGAGGTTCCCGGCCAGGACGGCCCCGAGGACGAGAACGAGGGACGGGGCTCTCAAAACGTCAGTTCCTCGAGGCTGAATTTCACCGCCGGAACCGCCATGTCAAGCTCCACTTGAGAAAGTTCAAACAAGGTTTGGGACTTCCCCTTCAGGGCGTCGCTGAGGACCAGCTTGGTGGCCACCGTCCGGCCGGCGACCTTCGTGACCGCCAAGACCTCTTGGGTTTTCAGCAGCCGTTCGTTCTGGCTGTACTTTTCGACCTTCCGTCCGTCGAAGGCGACTTCGGACACCCAGATTTTCAGGAGGGGATAGGCCAGGCCGGGCTTCTTGGCCCGGAGTTCCAACAGAAAGCAGGGTTCGCCGCCCACGGCCTCCCGGCCCGCGATCTGGGGTGTGTACCGTGAGGCCAGGGACCGGTCGCCGGCCATGTCTTCGTAGCTGAAGTCCGAACCGGCCACCGAGTCCTTGAGGGCCGCCCCCTGGAGTTTCACCGGCTTGTCGGCCTCGGGGTACGACACGTACAAGGTGTCCTTGAGGCGCAGGATTTTCTGGCCCTTTTCCTCCCCGGCGGTGAAGACCACCAGGGACTTGTCGGCCCCCTGGGTCCAGCTTTCGAACGACGAGACCTTGGTCCCGAAACGGTCTTGGACCGTGATGGTCCCCTGGCTGTGGGTGGACGCCGAAGTTTCGTTCCGGTCCAGGCGGGCCAGGAGTTCTTCAGCCGAAAGAGCCTGGGCCCCCAGGACGGCCGGGGACCAGGCGAGGAACGCCAGCAAGACAACGGAAAATTTCATGGGAACTCCTCTCATAGTTCGCCCCTCAGGGCGTCGACGATGGCCATCTTTTTGAGCCGGCCGATGGGGACCAGGGTGAACAGGAGGGCAACCCCGGTGGCCAGGACGAAGGTGATGACCGGGGTCTGGACCAGGAGTTGGGGACGGAGGACGGAGGAAACCCCCATGTCGACACCCTTCATGGCCTCGGTGTAGTCGATGCCCGTCACCGAGAGGACCGCGGCCAAGACACCGCCGAGGGCCACGCCGGCCAGGGCTCCCAGGCCGCTGAGGACGGCACCTTCGGCTAGGAAGAGGTTCCGGATGTCCCGCTGTCCCATGCCCAGGGCCGCCAGCATGCCGATCTCCTTGGCCCGTTCCAACACCACCATGAGCATGGTGTTGATGATCACCGTGCTGGCCAGGGCGCAGAACACCAGCCCGATGAGGCCGAAGATGAGGCCCGCCATCTGCATCAGTCCGTAGGTGGACGAGGTCTCAAACCAGGGGCGGGCCGTCAGTTCGGGCCCGGCGGCCTGGACCAGGGGGGTCAAAGCGGCGGACACCTCCCGGGGGTCGGCTCCGGTGGTCACCAGGAGCCCCGTGGCCCCGTCCCCCAGTTTGGTCAACCGGGCCGCGGTGTCGTAGCTGGTGAACAGCCAGGGGGTCTGGTAGGCTCCCAGGTTGGGATGGACCACGCCGACGACGGTGAACGTCATGCCGTTGGACGAGCCGCGCCGGGTCTGGGTGACCACGGTGACCGAGGCCCCCGGGACCAGGGACAGCTTCCGGGCCAGGCCGGTGCTGACCACGGCTTCCCGGTCTCCGGGGCGGGGCAGCCGACCCCCCGGCAGGAGAAACTCCACCAGACGCATGGGGTCGGTGGCGAAGTCCTGGCCCATGAGGCCGAAGAACACGGCGTCTCCGTCCTGGAAGACGCTTCCGCCTCCGGTGATCCGCGGCGACACCGCCGTGACCCCGGGCTGGGCCGCCAGTTCGGCCGCCAGGGACCGGGCCCCGGGGATGGCGTAGGCCAGGGCCTGGGCTCCGGCCCGGATCAGGCCCCGGTCTTCCACCAGCACCTGACCGGTGGAGTACCTCTGGAGGTTGGAGGCCATGTCGGCTTTGAGGCCGTCGATGAGCGAGAACAGCAGGGTGACGGTGAACGCCGCCACGGCGATGGCCAGGGCCGACAGGACGCTGCGGCGGGGACGGCGGGCGATGTTCCGAAGCGCCATCGTCCAGATTTGTTTTTGAACCCGGGGTTTGCCCATGGTGACCCTACCCTTCCGCCCGGAGGCTTTCTGTGATCGGCAGACGCAGGGCCCGCCGGGTGGGACCGACGGCCACCACCACCGAAAGGACGACGCCCAGCACCGCCGCCGCCGCGAACGTCCGGGGCACCCAGGCGCCGTACATCACCCCGGAGATGGGGTAGCCGATGTCCATCTGCCGGACCAGCAGGGAAAAATCCAGTCCCTGGAACACCAGCAGGGCGACGAGGACGCCCCCGAGCACGAGGCCGGCGGCGGACCCGATCAAGCCGATACCCCCGGCTTCGAAGAGAAAGGCCCAGAACAGGTGCCGGTCGGCCATCCCCAGGGCCCTCAGCATGCCGATCTCGGTCTTGCGTTCGAAGAACGAGAGCAGGAGCGTGTTGCCCACGCCGACGGCGGCGATGAGGAACACCAGCAGCAGGATTGCCGAAGTGCTTTTCGACTTGGCCGCCGTCAGGGCCAGGTAGTCCCGGGCTAGGTCGTGCCAGGAGAGCACACGCACCCCGTGGCCGGCGGCGGTCAGGGCGGATTCGAGGCCGGCGGCCAACCGGGGGGCGTCAGCCCCGGGGAGGAACCCCACGGCGACTTCGGTCACCAGGCCGTCCATCCCCAGCTGGACTTGCACGAGGTCGAGGGGCAGATAGACGCCGTAGCGGTTGACCGTGGGATTGGGGGCCGAGACCAGGCCGACGACGTCGAGGTCAAGGACTTGGAAGCTCCCCTCCCGGGTCCGGGTGGTCAGGGTCAGGGTTTGGCCTAAGGAAACTCCGAGGTCGTCGGCCAGCCACCGCCCCAGGACGACGGTGCTCTCCCCGGCGGAAACCCACCGCCCCTCCAGCTTCATTTCCTTTCTTTGAAAGACTTTACCATCCAATATCGGGTCAATTCCCCAGGCGCGGACCACCCGGGAGACGGGCTGTTCGTTCCCCGACGAAGCCAGTTCGGCTTCGAACACCAGCCGGGGGGCCGCGGAGGCTCCCTGGGCTTCGGCGAGCCGGACCAATTCAGAAACCTCCCCCAGGGGATACTTCAGGCTGACTTTCTCGGGGTCCGCACCGGCTTCGGGGCTGGTGATCCGGGCAGAGCCATACTGGTACCAGACGAGGTTCCTTTCGGATTCCTGGTCGGCTCCCACCAGCATCGAATCGATCATGAGGTACGTGGCCAGGCCGAAGGCCAGGGCCGAGGCGGTGATCAGGGTCCGGCGCCGGTGGCGGCCCAGGTTCTTCAGGGCGAATGACAGGAGAAAGGGCATGTCAGGCCCCCTGTCCCAGAGACCTGTCGTCGGAAACGATCCTGCCGTCCTGGAGCTTCACCAACCGGGTCGCAAAGGCCATGACCTGGGCGTCGTGGGTGGAGAACAGGAAGGTGACACCCCGGGTGAGGTTCAGCTTCTGCATCAGCTCCAAGATGGACCGTCCGGTTTCTGAATCCAGGTTGGCCGTCGGTTCGTCGGCCAGGACCACCCGGGGGTTCTTCACCAGGGCCCGGGCGATGGCGACCCGCTGCTGCTGGCCTCCGGAGAGCCGGGTGGGAAGCCGGTCCCCCAGCCCCTGGAGGCCGACCTCGGCCAACATCGCCAAGGTCCGCTGAGACACCTCGTGTTCGGGGAGGCCGAGGAGGTTCAAGGCCAGGGCCACGTTCTCGTAGGCGGTGAGCACCGGAACCAGGTTGAAATTCTGGAAGACAAAGCCGAGTTTTTCCCGGCGGAACTGCGACAGCTGTTCCTTCGTCCGGGTCGACACGTCCTGGCCGTCGATGAGCAGGGTGCCGGAGTCGGCCCTGTCGATGCAGCCGACCAGGTTGAGCAGGGTGGTCTTCCCCGACCCCGAGGGCCCGGCCAGGGCCGTGAACTCCCCTTCGGCGACGTCGAGGTCGACCCCCCTCAGGGCTTTCACCTCGGTCTCACCGGCCCGGTAGGTTTTCTCAATTCCGCGTATCGAGATCATGGAGCGGCTCCTATGCGGCTCAAAAGGCCGCGCATGTCGAGGGACGTGTAGATGGGCAGGCTCCCCTCCGGGGCGCCGAGCACCCGTTCAATCGCCTGTTCAATGGCTTCGTAGACCCGCAATAGCCTGTCCACGGCGTCGGGGACTCCGGCTCCCGCTTCCAGCAGGAGGTCGCTGATCTTGTCTTTCATTGACAGAATCGTCCCGAGGATGAGGTCGGCCGCCAGGTCGGGGTCCCGGACATGGAACACCCCTTCGGCCGCTCCCTGACGGACGCAGCGCACGTAGAACGGGTGGATCCACTGGGTCGAGATGCGGTCGATGGCGTCGGCCAGCCGGCGGTTGGAAGGAAGGCGCATCTGTTTCACCAGCACGAGGGTTTCGGGGCCGATGTCGGCGGCCTTCTGGCCCACGGCCACCTGGGAGGCCCGGAGCATCTTGGTAACCGCGTCGAGTCCGGGGTCGTCCACCACGGGTTTCAGGGCTTCGACGACCCGGAGGCTGAGGCCTTCGACCATGGCGACCAGCATCTCTTCCTTGGCCTTGAAGTGGTGGTAAAAGGTCCCTTTGGCGATGCCCACCGCGTCGATGATGGCCTGGACCGGGGTATTCTCGTAGCCCTGGGCCAAGAACAGCCCAAAGGCTGTGTGGAGTATCTTGTCGCGGGTGCGGAGGTCATCCAGATCCATAGCTTCACCTCGAACCGACCGACCGTCGGTCGGTCTGTCCTCCTAAAAAATAGGCCCTCGACGGAATCTCGTCAAGGGCCCCACCGCTGCCGGCCTTTTTTGCCGGTGTTACTTGCGCTCGATCAGATAGCCTTCGGCGATTTTCGCCTTGATGTACCGGGGGAGAGCCTTCCGCTGGGACCGCTGCCGATACTCGAACGTCACGCCGATGCCCATGGGGGCCCGGCCCTTCCCGTCGCTGATCCAGACGGCCTTGCAGACCACCTCAACCTTGGTTCCCAGTTCCTCCAGATGGATGGTGGCGGGAAAGCTGCCTCCCACCGGCAGGTCGGGAAATTCGGTGGTCCCCAGAAACATGCCCGAGGCCGAGATGTCGAAACTCGTGTAGGTTTTGACTTGGCCGTCGACGTTGGCCTCGATTTTCAGCAGGGCCTTGACCCGGGGGTGCTGTTCCCACCACTTCAATTGGGGGTTGAAGAACGGAGCCATGATCTTCTGGTTGAGCAGGAGCACCACCGGGACGAAGAACACCAGGTTCAACAGGAATCCCAGCTGGAGGGGGTTGAAGGAGAGGAACTCCACCGGGCCCGAGCCGCTGTCCCCCACGCCGTACGACACCATGCTGAACAGCGAATTGGCCACCGCCGAAACGATGCAGAGGAAAAAGCCCCACCGGGCCACCCGGAAGATGCCCCAGGCCACCACCAGGAAGAGGGCCCAGAGGGTGCCCATCAGGAGGCTGTGGCCCAGGCCGATGGGACCGTTCCCCGCGGCGGCGAAAAAGCTCGTCAAAGACTCGAGAACCGACCCCGGCTGACCGGCGGCGGCGTACGAGAGGTACCGGGTCAGCCAGCTCAGAAGGGGAACCAACGCAAAGAACACGGCCAACAGGGTCAGTTCCCAGGGCCTCTTTCGGTAACCTGCTACGGGGGTCTGGCTCATTTTCCGTCTCCATTTTGCTGATCTGTTGGGGCCGGATCACCAGCCGCCGGTGCTTCAGGCGCCGCATCCTTGGCCGAAGCCGCCCGTACCAGGGCGATCTTCTTGATTTCATTGACGAACAATCCCTTTTCATAGGTGATCCGGACCACGTCGCCGAGTCTCAGGATGTCGAAGGCTTTTTTGGGAACGTCGATTTTCATCGACACTTCCTTGTTCATCACCCAGATGGTGTACACCATGGTCGCGGTCGACAAGGTGCCGCTCCCGAAGACCTTCTGTTCTTCTTTCTTCAAGACCTGGGAGTCAAAGGTCTCGGCGGCGAAAAGCGCCATACCCGAGAACAGAAACCACGTCAGTATAAATGCCTTCCTCACCGGAAATCCCCCATGCAGAACGAAGTCTTCTTTTCAGTATTCTTTTTCTCCGGTCCGGAAGTCAAGAAAATCCACTCGCCACCGTCTCAGTCACTTCGGCCAGGGCCTCGGTCAGGTCTTCCAGGCCGTTTCCCTGGTCCTCGAAGGCCGCGGCGGCGGCCGCAACCCGGACCGCCGACAGGTTGCCCGCGATGCCCTTGAGGTTGTGGGCCACCTTTTTCGCCCCTGCCAGGTCCCCGGAGGCCGCGAGGTCCCGGATTTTTGCCCCGTCTCCCCCATGCATCCGCACGAACTCCAGGAGCAGCTCGCGGTAAAGGGAGGCGTTCCCGTTCAGCCGGGTCAGACCCGCCGTCAGGTCGAACCCCGGGGCGGTCCCGGGAAGGACGGCACCCCGGGGCGGCAGCCAGCGCTCCAGAACGGCGTAGAGTTTGTCGGGCTCCAGTGGTTTGCTCACGTAGCCGTCCATCCCGGCGGCCCGGCAGTCCTCTTCGACCCCGGCCAGGGTGTGGGCCGTCATGGCCACCAGGGACAGCCGTCCCGGCTGCCTTTCCCGGATCTTCCGGGCCGCTTCGAAGCCGCCCATGACCGGCATCTGAAGGTCGAGGAAGATCAAGTCGTACCCGGTCCGCCCCGCGGCCTCGACCGCCTGGAGCCCGTCGCCGGCCACGTCGGCGTCGATGCCGGCGCCCCGGAGGAGCTCGAGGGCCACCTGCTGGTTGAGAGGGTTGTCTTCGACCAGCAAAACCCGGGCTCCGGCGAACCGGTCCCGGGTGGGGACAACGGCCACCGGCGTGTCGGTCCCGGCCTGCCCCTGATCCAAGGCGAACGTGACGGTCAAGGTGAACGTTGACCCCTGGCCGGGACGGCTGGTGGCGGTCACGGAACCGCCGAGGAGCGCCGCCAACCGGCGGGAGATGGCCAGGCCCAGGCCCGTTCCGCCGTACCGCCGGGTGACGGAACTGTCGCCCTGCTCAAAGGAGGTGAACACCCGGCCCAACTGCTCTTCGGTCATGCCGATGCCCGTGTCGCTGACGGTGAAGATCAGCCCGCAGCGGTCTCCGGCCGCTTCGAATTCGACCTGGAGGCGGACCTGGCCCCGGTCGGTGAATTTGACAGCATTCCCGACCAGGTTCAGCAGGATCTGTCCCAGCCGCCGGGAGTCGCCCCGGACCCTCGGGACCCCCGGGGCCACCGTACTGATCAGCTCCAGGCCCTTTTCCTCCGCGGTCACGGCCACCATGTCCATGACGCCGCCGACCACCGCTTCAACCCGGAAGGGGACGCTTTCGACGGCGATTTTTCCCGCTTCGATCTTGGAGAAATCGAGGACGTCGTTGACAACTCCCAACAGCGCCGAGGCCGCCCCCTGGATCTTCCCCAGGTAGTCGGCCTGCCGGAGGTCGGGGGCAGCGTTCCTGGCCAAAGAAGCAAACCCGAGGATGGCGTTGAGCGGAGTGCGGATTTCATGGCTCATGTTGGCCAGGAAATCGCCCTTGGCCTTGGTGGCGGCCTCGGCGGCTTCCCGGGCCACCAGCAATTCCTGGTTTCGGGCGACCACATCGCGGTAGGCCGACCTTCGGTTCGACTCGAACACCAGGGCCAGGGCAAACAGGATGAGGATCAGGCCCCCCGTGCAGAGGGTGCCGAACAGGTCTTCCCAGGCCAGGTTGTACGCCAGGGGAAAGGCGAAGCCGCCGACGGCCAGGGTGCCGTAGACCAGGGCGAACCCCACGGCCAGGGCGCCCCAGAGCCAGGCGTCCCACCGGGAACCCAGCAGGAGCACGGCCGACACCGGGACCAGGGCCAGCCAGGGGAACACCGGTGAATGGTTGCCCCCGGTGAACCAACTGCAGCCGGCGATGGAGAGGAACAGGCAGGTGGCGAGGTAGAAGTGGGTCGCCGGCCGGTATTGTCCCGACAGCCGGTACCAGAGGTACCCGAGGAGCAAAACCACGGCGCTGACGCCCTGGAGGCAAATTCCGACCGTGAAGGAGATCAGGGACGACACCGCCAGGTACAGCAGGGCAAATCCCAGGGTGATGAGGTAGAAGTACTCCAGGAGGCGGCGGGCGGGTTCCGGCTGAACCATGACAACTCCAGACTATCAGTGTAGCGGAGCGGCCTCCGGGGCGCCAGGGTCAGCCATCAGGGCCAGGAGTTCTTCGGTGCCGAACCGGGCGGCGGCCTCGGTGCCTTCCAGCAAGGCGTCGGCCAGGTCGCGTTTGGTCCGGTGGAGGGCCACGATGCGCTCCTCGATGGTGTCCCGGGCCACGAGCCGGTAGATGGTCACCGGCCGGGTCTGGCCCAGGCGGTGGGCCCGGTCGCTGGCCTGGTCCTCCACCGCCGGGTTCCACCAAGGGTCCATGTGGATGACGTAGTCGGCGGCCGTCAGGTTCAGCCCGGTACCGCCGGCCTGGAGGCTGATGAGGAACACGGGTGCCGTTCCCGACTGGAACCGGGCGACCAGGGCGCCCCGGTCCTTGGCCGGAGTGGAACCGTCGAGGGACTCGTAGGCCCAGCCCCGGGCTTCCAGCCGGCGGCGGATCAGGGAGAGATGGTCGGTGAACTGGCTGAAGACCAGGGTCCGGTGGCCGTTGTCGATGAGGCCCTCCAGCAGTTCCTCCAGCTGGTCGAGCTTGGAAGACGAAGGGGCCTCGGGCCCTCCGGCGAGCACCGGGTGGCAGCAGGCCCGGCGCAGTTTCATCAGGTGGGTCAACACCAGGATCTGCTGTTCGCCGGCTTTCAGGCCCGAGGCTCCGGCCATCTGTTCCACGGCCCGGCGGCGCAGGGCCTCGTAGAACTCCCGTTCCCCGGGGGCCAGGTCGACGGCCAGGGTGGTCTCGGTCTTTTCGGGGAGCTCCGAGAGGACCTGGTTCTTGGTCCGCCGGAGAAGGAACGGCCGGAGGAGGTTCTGGAGCCCCCGCCGGGCGGCCTGGTCGTTTTTGGTCTCGATGGGGCTCCAGAACCGGTCGGTGAACTGGGTCTTGGTCCCCAAAAGGCCGGGGTTGAGGAACTCGAACAGCGTCCAGAGCTCGCCGAGGTGGTTCTGCAGGGGCGTCCCCGTGGCGGCCAGCCGGAACCCCGCGCTGAGCTTGAGGACGGCCTTGGTCCTCTGGGCCTGGAAGTTCTTCACCGCCTGGGCCTCGTCGAGGACGACGACGTTCCAATCCCGGTTGGTGAGCAGGCCCTCCTCGGTGACAAGCAGGCCGTAGGTGGCCACCAATACCTGTCCTGGACCGAGTCCGGCCACCAGGGCGTGGCGGCTGGTCCGGCTGCCCTCGCTGAACAGCACGGGTTCCAGCGACCGGTCAAACCGCCGGATCTCGGCCAGCCAATTGGGGGCCACCGACGTGGGTGCGATGACCAGGGAGGGTCCCAGGGAAGCCCGGTGGGCCAGCAAGGCGATGGACTGGAGGGTCTTTCCCAGTCCCATGTCGTCCGCTAAGCAGGCGCCGGCCCCGACTTCGGCCAGCCGGGCCAACCACCGGAAGCCCTCGATTTGGTAGGGCCTGAGGTCGGCGGTGAGGCTGGCCGCCAGCCCGAGGTTGGGGGAGATCCCGGTCTTCCAGAGTCGGCGCCACCGGTCGATGTCGTCCTCGGCCCGGGTCAGGGTCTCGTCGAGGAGCAGGTCGCTGGCCGCCAGGGCCAGGGGGGCGATCCGCAAAGCCTTGGTCGTGGGTTCCGTCACCGCCGCCAACTGCTCCAACTGCCGCATCAACTGGGCTTCCAGCTCCACCCAGCCGCCGTCGTCGAGCCTCACAAACCGTCCAGGGGTCCCCCGGGCCAGGAGTTCCCGGAAGGCAACGACCAGGCCGTCGTCCAGGGTGACGGAACCGCCGACCGAGAACCACTGGCGGTCCCGGGCGACTTCCAGTTTGAGGGCCCCTGCCCCGACCCGGTGGTGCAGTTTGAGCTTGCCGCCCCGGGGCCATTCCACCGTGACGGCTTCGCCGGCGTCCCGGAGTTCGGCCAGGACGGCCAGGGCCCCGGCGGGTTCAGGAAGGTCCACGCCCCAGGCCCCCCCCAGCCAAGCTTCAAGTCCCGGGCACCGCTCCAGGGCCGCCCGCCAAGACAGGGACTCGGCCCGGCGGTCCCGGGTGGCGGTCAGGAGTTTGTCGCCGAGGGTGGCATGGATGAGGTCGGGGCCTTCGCCGGGCCGGAGCAGGGCGGTTCCGGGACCCAGGGGCCGGACGTGGACATCGAGGGAAAAGCCTTCTTGGCAGGGCGTGAGGACCAGGAGGGGCCTGGGATCGGCGGCGAGGTTGACGGCCGTCCGGTTTTCCTTCAAGAGGGGAGACCGGACCTGGATGCCCGCGGCCAGGTTCCCGAGGACGGCCACCACCCTCTCCCGGGCGGAAGCTGGGACGGTCAGGCCCGTCCCCACCACGGCCGCCACTTTTTTGGCCCGGTCGCTGACGGTCAGCACCTGCCAGTGGTCGGCAGCCACCTTGACCAGTTGGGCCTTGTCGGAATCCAGGGGGGCGGCGAACCGGAACCTCAGGCCGCCGGCAATTTCATCGACCTTCAGCTCGATTTCCACGGCTTCCAGGGTCAAGGGGGTATCGACCGCCTGGGCCAGGAAGAGCCGGGGGTGGCCGGCCAGGGCTTCGAGGGCCCGTTTGTGGTCGATGACCCAGCCGTAGTAGCCCTGGTCAACGGCCTTGAGGGCGGGCCGGTCATCGGCCTGGATGGCGGGGTGGTCCCCCTTGCCCAAGCGGGTCAAGGGCGCCTTCTTCAAGGCGGACCAATCCCCGTTCCTCAAGCGCTTGCGCAGCGCCGGTTCGACTTCGGCCCGGTCGGGATCGACCAGCCAAACCAGCAGGTCCTGGTCCAGGGTTTTTCCAGCGGCGGCGGGGCCGTCGAACTTGAGTTCGGCCAACCGCTTCAGGGCGGCGTCCCAGGACTGCCCGGCGTCGACGAGGTCGGTGAACGGCTGGACCAGACCCGACACCCGCCCGGCCTGGTCGAGGAGTTCCCGGAACCGCGCGGGCTTATCCAGGAACCGTTCAAGGATCTTGGCTTCTTCGGCGGCGTACCAAAAGGCTTCCTGGGTGAGGGCCAGGTCGAGGGGTGCGACGACCCGGGGATTGGACGAAGACACCCGGCCCAGTCCCAGCCCGTTCCACACCGAGCCCCAGTTCATCAGCAGCCGCTCCAGCAACGAAGACGAGTGGAGTTTCTGCAGGTCGTCGCGGTAGAGTTCGGCGGCGTCGGACTTACCCTGGTGGCGGAAGGCCGACCAGAGGATTTTGGAGGACTCCTCGTGGAGGGGGTCATTCTCGGCCACCCAGGACTTGATCTTGGTCGTCGACGCCCGTCCCCGGGCCAGGGCCAAGCAGGCCAGGAAGGGAAACAGGGGTCCCGGGACAAAACCCTCGGCCTTGGTCCCTCGGCTCCGGGCCCGGTCTGCCAGGAGGGCGTCGAGCCGGGACAGGGCTTGGGCCTCGAGACCCCGGAGCCAACACACCAGGATCCGGACCCCGCGCTGGGTCTCGCTGATTTCCGCGGCGGCGGCTTCGGCCCCTTCTAGGTCGCCGGCCACCAACAGACCCAGGGCGTACCAGTCGCCCAGAACCTCCCGGAGAGCCGGGTCGGTTTCCCCGGCGGCCAAGGCTTCGGGAAGTTCCCGGCCGGGGATGCCGTGTCTCACCGCCCCCTGGGCCCTCAAGGTGACCAGCCAGTGTTTCTGGTCACGGGAAAGGGCCTTCCACATGCCGTTGGCCAGGGCCAGTCTCAACAGGATGCCGACCAGGGTCTGGGTCAGCGGTGACACCAGGTCGGCGGAGGTGGAATAGGGGTCGTCCCGTTCGGTCCGCAGTTTCTTCCAGGCTTGGTCTGCCAAGCCCGGTTCCTCGGCGACCACGGCCAGGAGCAGGGCGCTGAGGGCCGTGCCGAAGTCCCAGGACCGGACCAGGGCGTCGCCGCAGAGCTTGCGGCCCAGCTGGCGGAACCGGGCGGGGTCGGCGGCCCGGGCGGCGGCCAGGACCAGGGGTTTCTCCAGGGGAACGATGTCCCATTCGCCGTCGGCCACCTCGTCAAGGAAGCCCCCGAGGTGGAGCTTCCGGAGGTCGTTCCTCACCTGGAGGTCGGTCCACCGGGCGAGGCTTCCGTCGGGAATTCCCGACCGCTGGAGAACCGTTGCCACCTCATCGGACCGCAGACCCTCGTCGGACAGGGCGACCACCGCGGCCTCGAGGAGGAGATCAGGGGTCAGGCGGGACCAGTTTCGGTCACCGGCAGGGAGGTCCATCAGGCCAGGGCGGCTTCCAGACCCACCCGGACCATGGCGCCGAAGGACCGTTCCCGTTCCTCGCTGGTGGTATCGCCGCCGGAGACCAGGTGGTCGCTGACGGTGAGCACGGCCAAGGCTTCGACCCCGTGCTGGGCCGCCAAGGTGTAGAGTTCGGCGGCCTCCATCTCCACGGCGACGACGCCGAACTTCGCCCACAGTTTCCACTGGTCGGGGTCGTAGGTGTAGAACGAATCGCTGGACACGATTTTGCCCACGTGGACGGGCAGGGCCTGGGACAAGGCCGCCTGGTAGGCGGCCTGGAGGAGCCGGAACGACGGGGCCGGTGCGTAGTCCATCCCCCTGAACCGCACCTTGTTCACCGCCGAATCGGTGGAGGCCGACAGGGCCAGGACCACGTCGCGGACCTTCACAGCCTCGCTCAACCCGCCGCAGGTCCCCACCCGGACCAGTTTCTTGACGCCGTAGTCCCGGATCAGTTCGTTGGCGTAGATCGAGAGGCTGGGCATGCCCATGCCGGTTCCCATGACCGAAACCCGTTGGCCCTTCCAGGTACCGGTATAACCGAACATGTTCCGGACCTTGTTGAAGCAGACGGCATTTTCGAGGAAGGTTTCGGCGATGAACTGGGCCCGGAGCGGATCGCCGGGCAACAGGATGGCTTCGGCGATATCGCCTTTCGCGGCGGAGATGTGGATGCTCATGGGTTCAATGTACTCCTCACGGTCCCTGACGGGGAAGGGGCGGATTTTGCTTCAAAAGGCTATTTCGACACCGAAAAACGGGAACGGCCGGGAGCGCTTCTCTCTTCGGCGAACAGCAGATTGGTCCTGATGGCCACCGCTTCCCAGACGTAGGTTCCCGGCCCCGGAAGCCCGGAAAGGTCGACTCGAACCGACTCTCCCGGGGTGGTCCAGGACATGAGGCTCCGGGGTTGGCCGGACTCAAGGACCAGGAGGGTCACCTCGTACCCCGCCGCCCCCGTCACCGGCTTCCACCCCAGGGTCACCACAGGGGTCCGGGACAGGCTCAGCACCGCACCGGGGGCGGGCTCGGCGGGAACCGGTGCGCCGAACGGGCCGGTCGTTTCGGTTTCGGCCGGGGTGGGCGCTTTCCGTGCCGGCAGAGTGTCGGCAATGGTCATCGACGCGGTTTGTTCCAAGGTCTTGCGGTTGGCGTCCCCCAACGGCCCGATGACCGGCTCCTCCCCGGCCCGGGTGACACCGGCTTCCCGCCCGGGCCCCACCGAAGGCGCCGTGTCCAAGGCTTTCTGCACCTCATCGGAGCTCGCCGGGGGCACCAGGGCCACCAAGCCTTCGGCCACGGCCACCGAGGTCTTCGCCCCGGTCCGGCTCACCAGGAACCGGGTGCCCCGGACCCCGGCGACCACGGTGTCGGTCCTCACGTGGAACCGTTGGTCGGCGGTCAGCTTGGCCACCTTGGCCGTCAGGGTACCCGCAACGACCTCGAGGTCCACGGCCTTCTGAACATCGCCCAGGGCGATGCCCGAAAGGGCTACCACGGTGTTTTCCGACAAGTGGAGGGTTCCGAGCCGGCCGAACTGCAGGTCGCAAACCGCTCCCTGGCCCGTCTTCACCACCGAGGCCTGGTCGACTTTCAGGCCGATGTCGGCGGCCGTCCAGGTCCCTCCGGTCTGAACCTGGACGTCTCCGTCGGCGTAGGTCACCACCCCGTAGCGGACCACGGGACCGGGCGCAGGGGCTTTGGGGGCCGCGGCAGGGGGAGGCGGTGCGGCACACCCGGCGAAAAGACACAGCACAAGCACACCAAACAGCGAATGATTCGTCATGGAATCCGTCCTAGAGAGCATCGGCAATCCTCACTCCGTCAACGGCGGAGCTCACAATCCCTCCGGCGTACCCGGCCCCCTCGCCGGCGGGGTACAGTCCTTTGATCCCCGGAGACTGGAAGTCGTCCCCGCGCAGGATGCGGACCGGCGACGAGGTTCGGGTTTCCACGCCGATCAGGGTGCCCTGGTCGGCGAAACCGGGGATCTTGCGGTCAAAGTCGGCCAGGGCCAGGCGGAGTTCGGCCGCCACAAACGGGGGCAGAAACGCGTCGAAGTCGGCGGCGGCCACCCGGGGTTCGTAGCTGGTTTCGGGGAGCCGGCCCGGCTTCCGGTCGAGGAACGCCCGGGCCCCCATGGCCGGTGAAGTCTGCCCCCCGCCGCCGGCCGCAAAGGCGGCGCGTTCGAGGCTGCGCTGGAACTCCAAGCCGCCCAGGACCCCGGCCGGACCGTCCTCGGGACCGATGGTGGTCACCAGGGCCGCGTTGGACCGGGGGAGGTCCCGGCGGGAATAGCTCATGCCGTTGACGCACAGCAGTCCCGGCTCCGAAGCCGAGTTGACCACTTCGCCGCCGGGGCACATGCAGAAGGAATAGGTCCCCCGGCCGGTGGAGGGGTTGTTCCACGTCAGCCGGTAGTCGGCGGCCGGCAGCCTTTCGGCCGAAACACCGTACTGGGCCCGGTTGATGAAGCCGGCCGGGTGCTCGATCCTCACGCCGACAGCAAACCCCTTGCGCTCCAGGGGCACCGAAGCCGCCGCCAAAGTTTCGTAGAGGCCCCGGGCCGAGTGGCCGCAGGCCAGGACCACGGCGTCGGCGTCGTACTCGCCGCCCTGGGCCGTCCTGACCGCCGCGATCCGGCCGTCCCGGGAGACCAGTTCGACGACCTTCTGGCCGAAGAGGACCCGGGAACCACCGGCCTTCAAGGCCCGCCGGAGGGACGCCACCACCACCGAGAGCACGTCGGTGCCCACGTGGGGTTTGGCATCGTACAAAATGTTCGGGGGAGCCCCATGGTCGACCAGCCGGTCAAACACCCAGGTGATCCCGGGTTTGTGGATCCGGGTTGTCAGCTTGCCGTCCGAATAGGTCCCCGCTCCCCCTTCGCCGAAGACGACGTTGCTGTCGGGATCGAGGGTTCCGCTGGTCCGGAGCACCTCGATGTCCCGGTGTCGGTCTTCGACGGCCTTTCCCTGTTCGAGCACCGTGCAGGTCATCCCCCGTTCCAGAAGACGGAGGGCGCAAAACAGCCCTGCGGGGCCGGACCCGACGATGACCACCCGGGGCCGCCGGGCCGCCGGAGGCGCCTTCTCGGGGGTCTCGGGAACCCAGACCTCGGCGCCCTGCCGGACCAACCGGTCCTTTTCCCCGTCCGGGGCACCGAACACAGCCCGGTATTTGACCACGATCCGGTCTTTCTTCCGGGCGTCGATGCTTTTCTTCAAGATGCGGACCACTGTGAGCGCCGCGTGGAACTTTTTGGAAGCAGCGGCGGCCAGCCGGTCATCGGCCTGCCCCGGGACCAAATCGAGTTCGAGGATGAGGGAAACCATGGACCCAGCATACCCGATTATGAAAGCTCAGTCGCCAGGTTTGCCAGAACTTCGGCGATTTGGGACGCCCGGAACGGCTTCGCCAAGGCCGCGTCGAAGCCGTATTGACCGGGGTTGGCCAGCACGGGGTCGTCGGAATACCCGCTCATGGCCAGCAGGATTCCCCGGTACCCTTGGGCCCGGAGCTCCCGGGCCCACACGGCGCCGCCCCGGCCGCCCGGGAGGGTCAGGTCGAGGAGACAGACCGTCGGCGCTTCCCCCTGGCCAAACAGAATCAGAAACTCCTCACCCGACCCTGCGGGTTCGGACCGGTAGCCCAGCGCCGCCAGGTGTTCCGAGACCGAAACCCGGATCGCCTCGTCGTCGTCGAGGACCAGGGCCCTTCCCGCCCCCCGGTGCCCGTCGTTCACCCTGGCATCGGAGACTGGTTCCGGGGCCTGGGCCCGGGGAAGCTCGAGGACGAAGGTTGTTCCTTGGCTGACCACCGACGAGACCTTGAGGGTGCCGCCGTGGTTCTGGACGATGGAGTGGCAGATGGAGAGTCCCAGGCCGGTTCCGTTGGTCTTGGTGGTGAAAAACGGATCGAAGATCTGGTCGAGGATGTCGGGAGGGATGCCGTGCCCGGTGTCGGAGAACCGGCAGATGACCCCGGCCCCGCCGGTCTCCACGCTGACGTCGAGGCTGCCCTTCCCCCCCAGGGCCTGGAGGGCGTTGATCACCAGGTTGCTGACCACCTGGCCGATCTGCTCCGGATCGCAGGCGATCCAGGGCAACCCAGGGTCCAGCCGGACGGTGACCCGGGACGTCGTCCCGTGGATGGCGAACCCGACCGCGCTTTCAATGAGCTCCCCGGGATCCACCAGTTTCAGGACCGGGACGCCTCCCTTGGCAAACGTCAGCAGCTGACGGGTCAAGCCCTGGGCCCGGAGGCAGCCGCTGACGATCTTGTCGAGGAACCTCCCCATGGCTTCATCCGAGCTTTTCAGGGACGCCAGCTCCACAAAGCCCAGGATGCCGGCCAGGATGTTGTTGAAGTCGTGGGCGATGCCCCCGGCCAGGATGCCCAGGGATTCGAGTTTCTGGGTCTTGCGGATCTGGGCCTGGATGGCCTCCTGTTCGGCTTCGAACCGCCGTCGGGCCGTCACATCCCGGGCGACCGCATACGCCAGGCCCCGGGTGATGTCGGGTTTGGAAACCCACTCCAGGGAGACCACCGAACCGTCTCCGCAGCGGTAACGGTTCTCGAACTGGATCACGGTCTCCCCCCGGGCCAGTTGCTCTTCGCTGACTCGAATGGTTCGTTCCCTGTCCTCGGGAAGGACAAAATCCAGGTACGGCCGGGTCAGAAGGGTCTGTTCGTCGTACTTCAGCAGTTCCAGACCCGCGGGGTTGATTTTCTGAAGGTAGCCGTCCATGCCTGCGATGCACACCAAATCGGCGGCCAGTTCGAAGAAGGTTCGGAACTGGAGTTCGTTCTCCCTCAGCTGTTCCTGGGCACGGACCTGTTCGGTGATGTCTTGGGAGATAATCTGGACCCCGATGATGGAGCCGGCGTCGAACAGGGGCTGGTAGGCCGAGCGGAAATGTTTCCGTCCGGCGGGCAGCTGGAACGAGGTTTCATGAATTTCCGGACCGCCGGTGGCCAGGACCCGCTGCATCCGCTCCTCGATGAGCCGGCCCCGTTCCAAACCGAACAGCTCGGTCACATGCCGGCCCAGGGCCTCTTCTTCGGTGCGTCCGAGTTGCACTACCGACGCGGTGTTCTGCCGGACCAGCCGGCAATCAGTGTCGAAAATCGAGTTCGAGGTTCCCGTGCTGTCAAAGATGATCCTGAGCTGGCGTTCGCTTTCGGCTAGCCTCTCGACGAGGGAGGCCGGGGACCTGGGGTCCCCTCGGTCAGGATTCGCGGTTTCCATGGCGCCTCTGCCTTGTCCATTCTCGGGGAGGAGGAGGAGGAAAACAAGGGAACTTTGGCGGATTATTACCAGGGTAATATTGACAAAAGTATTTTACCCTGGTAAATTCGACCCCATGGAAACCAACACATTTTGGGCCTTCCGGGGCCCGGTCCGGGTGGCCTCCGGCCCCCTTGACCAGGTCCTGGAGGCCGTCCGGGCCGCCGGGGACGCCGACGGCACCGTTCTGTTCTTTGACCACGGCACCGGGCGTCAGACCGACTTTGACTGGAACCGCCCCCCGGCCAAACCCGGCCCGGGCCGCCCCAAACTGGGGGTCGTCAGCACCGAGGTCACCCTCCTTCCCCGGCACTGGGACTGGCTCAACGCCCAGCCCGCCCGGGCCTCAGGAACCCTCCGCCGCCTGGTGGAAGAGGCCATGGCCCGGGAAGCCAACGACCCCCAAAAGCGGCTGGAAGCCCTGGGCCGGATCCTCTGGGCCGTGGCGGGCAACGAACCGGGCTTCGAGGATGCCTCCCGGGCGCTCTACGCCGGGGACAGAGCTCGGCTGGAGGCCCTGGCGGCGGGTTGGTCCGGGGACTTGCCGGAGTTGGTGCGAACCTGGACGTGAAGTCCCGCAAGACCCTGTTGGCCGAATACCGGGAGCGTCGGGGGCCCCCCACGACGTCCGGGTCGACTAGGAAGCCCTCTTGGCGCTCTGCCTGGAAGAACGAAAACCCGAGGGTGCCATGAAGCTCTAGAAGCCAAACCGTTGCCCCTTCCTATGGCTTGCGTCGTTGCGCCGTGGCGCGATGCCCGCACCCGCGAAAGACCAGGACTCGCGCCACGGCGCAACGACGCAGGAACCAGCAAGGAAGATAAGGTAAAATTGTTAGAAATCGCCCAGAACAAGTTCACTGGCATTGACTTTTTGTGAGTTCAGGCGCATTAAATGGACTAAACAGTCCGTTGTTAGAACTGTTTAGTCCATTTTGACCGGGGTTTCCCATGAAACGGGATGAAAAGTCCAAGGCCATCCTCGACGCCGCCCTCGAAGTCTTCCGGCTCAAGAGCTACCACGGGGCCACGACGAAAGAGGTGGCCGACGCCGCCGGCGTGTCGGTGGGGTCCCTGTTCCGGCTCTTCCCCAACAAGGAAGACCTGCTCATGGGCCTCCTGGCCGAACTGGTCGAAACCGTGGCCCCCCGGCTCTTCGCCGAAAAAATGGACACCATCCTGGGTGAGTACCTCGGGGCCCGGATGGAGGAAGGCGTCAAATCGTTCGTCCACGGCCGCCTCGTCCTGTTCCATGAAAACAAACACCTGATTTCGGTGATCCACGCCGAGTCGGCCTTCAATCCCCGGCTCCGGGAAGCCATGTACACCCAGATTTACGGCCCCATGAGGGCCCTCATCGAGAAGTTTGTGTCCTATGGCATCGCCCAGGGCCGGTTCCGTCCCATGGATCCCGGGGCGGCGGCCCGGTACATCGCCAGCTCTATCCTCTACACCTTCCTCGACGTCTGGTACCTCAACCTCGACCTGACCGGGGAAACCCTCGACAACATTGAAAACGAATTCATCGACCTGATCATGAACGGCATCCGGAGGAAACCTTGATGGAAAATACCCTGCTCAAAACAAGCCAGTCGGTCGGGATCTGCCTGGGAGCATCGACCTTCTCCCTGGTGGAGCTCGTCAGCCGCAACGGTGCCATCGAAGTGGTGAACAAGGTGGTGGTGGCCCACGACGGCGACCCCAAGGGCACCTTCACCCGGATCATCGACGCCTACGACCTCAGGGGAAAGCACGTGACCCTGACCGGCCGGAAGTTCCGGGACCTGACCAACTTCCCCACCATCATCGAACCCGAGGCCACCGAAATGGCCTTCCAACACCTCTACCCGCAATCGGGTGCCTTCGACGCCGTCGTCTCGGCCGGCGGAGAATCGTTTCTGGTCTACGAGATGGACAAGAAGGGCAAGGTGAGCCGGATCAGCTCGGGGAACAAGTGCGCCTCGGGAACCGGGGAATTCTTCCTCCAGCAGATCCGCCGGATGAACATCGGCATCACCGAAGCCGTGGACCTGGCCCGGCAGTCCGACAACCCCCACCACCTTTCGGGACGGTGTTCGGTGTTCTGCAAATCGGACTGCACCCACGCCCTCAACAAGGGCGAACCCATCGGCGACGTGGCCGCGGGCCTGGGCCGGATGATCGCCAAGAAGATCGAGGAGCTTCTGGTCAAGCTCGACGCCAAAAAGGTGCTGGTGGTCGGCGGCACCGCCCAGAACGGGGTGGTCATCGATTTCCTCCGCCAGACCATTCCCCAGGTGGAGGTCCCGGTCGAGGCCCCGTGCTTCGAGGCCCTGGGGGCGGCCATCTACGCCTTGAAGAACAAGCTCACCCCCGAGATCACCAAGAACAACTACTTCAAGGACGTGGCCTCCTCGTTTGAGACCCTGTCGCCCCTGTCGCAGTTTGTCGCCAAGGTTGACTTCAAGGACATGCCCTTCGAGACCCCCCGGGACGGCGACGTCTGCGTGGTGGGCCTCGACGTGGGCTCGACCACCACCAAGGCCGTCCTCTTCCGTCTGTCCGACGAGAAAATCTTATGCGCCAAGTACCTGCGGACCAACGGGAGTCCCATCGAAGCCAGCCGCCAGTGCTACCAGGCCCTCCTTGACCAGATCGGTGCCACGAAGGTGAGCGTCATCGGGGTCGGCGTCACCGGGTCCGGCCGCTACATCGCCGGCCTCCACGCCGACACCGAGGGGATCATCAACGAGATCATCGCCCACGCCCGGGCCGCGGCCCACTTCGACCCCGAAGTCGACACCATCTTCGAAATCGGCGGCCAGGATGCCAAATACACCTTTTTGACCAACGGGGTGGCCTCGGACTACGCCATGAACGAGGCCTGCTCGGCCGGAACCGGCAGTTTCCTCGAGGAATCGGCCTTCGAGACCCTGGGGGTCAAGATGGAGGAGATCTCGGCCATCGCCCTGGCCGCCGACGCTCCCCCCAACTTCAGCGACCAGTGCGCGGCGTTCATCAGCAGCGACATCAACACCGCCTTCCAGGAAGGGATCAGCAAGGAAAACATCATCGCCGGCCTGGTCTACTCCATCGGCATCAACTACGTGAACCGGGTGAAGGGGTTCCGGCAGACCGGGAACAAGATCTTCATGCAGGGCGGCGTCTGCTACAACCAGGCGGTGCCCATCGCCATGGCCGCCCTGACCGGAAAAGCCATCATCGTCCCTCCCCACCCCGGGCTCATGGGCGCCTACGGCGTGGCCCTCGAGGTGAAGAGCCTCCTCGACCTGGGTCTGCTGGTGCCCAAGGAATTTGACCTCGGTGTCCTGGCCGCCCGGGAAGTGAAGAACGGAAAACCCTTTGTCTGCCACGGGGCCGCCGAGCACTGCGACCGCCGGTGTGAGATTTCCACCATCGAGATCGAAGGGAAGAAGTTCCCCTTCGGCGGGGCCTGCAACAAGTACTACAACCAGCTCCACCGGCTGAAGTTCGACGTGGCCGAGTACAACCACGTGGCCAAACGCCGGGAGCTCCTGTTCCACCCCTGGGTGGCGCCCCGGACGGACCTTGCCGCCGACGCCCCGGTGGTGGGCCTCAACCGGTCGTTCCAGATCAACACCCTCTACCCGCTGTATTTCACCTTCTTCAACCAGCTGGGCTGCAAAGTGGTCCTCCCTGACACCGTCCGTCAGACGGGGATCGACAAGGCCATGTCGAGCCTCTGCCTGTCGGCCCAGGTGGCCATGGGCATGTTTGAAGACCTGCTGACCCGGAAGCCCGACTACATCTTCATGCCCCAGCTGAAGGAACTGCACGTCAGCGACCAAAAGGATTACCGCATCGAGTACCAGACGGTGTGCATGTTCGTCCAGGGCGAGCCCTTCTACCAGAAAGCCAGCCACCTGCGGGGGGTGGCCGATGCTCCGGTGATGCTCACCCCGGCCCTCAACCTGATGAAGGGCTGGGACAGCGGCGCCGACGTGTTCACCCAGGTGGCCGTTGAGATGGGCTTCACGGCTGACCAGGGCCGGGCCGCCCACGCCAAGGCGTACGAGGCCCAGAAGGCCTTCTTCCAGGCCATGAAGGACGAGGGAAAGCGCATCCTGGAACGCCTCGAAGCCGACCCCGAACGGACGGCCATCGTCCTGTTCGGCCGGCCCTACAACGCCTTCGCCGAGGAGACCAACAAGGGCGTCCCCTCGAAATTCGCCAGCCGCGGCGTCGAACTCATCCCCTACGACTTCCTGGAATACGAAAAGGAAGAGAACTACAAGGACACCTACTGGGAGATGGGCCAGCGCATCATCAAGGGTGCGCGCATCGTCGAGCGTCACCCCCAGCTGTTCGGGTGCTTTTTGACCAACTTCCTGTGCGCCCTCGACTCCATGATGGTCCAGCACTTCCGGGACCTCATGGGCAACAAGCCCTCGCTGACCATCGAGGTCGACACCCACACCGCCGACGCCGGGGTCAACACCCGGATCGAAGCCTTCATGGACGTGATCAAGAACTACCTCAAGGTCCAGGGCCGGGGGCGCCTCGTCCATCCTCCCTACCGGCCGGCGGTGACCAAGCTCGACAACTTGGGAAAAGCGGTGTTCCTGGGGTCCGACGGGGAAACCCTCCGGCTCGACTCGGGCAAGGTGAAGGTGCTGGTGCCGTCCATGGGCGACCTGTTCAACCGCGGGTTCGCCGCGGTCTTGAGGGGACTGGGCTGGGACGCCGAAGCCCTGCCCGTGTGCGACCGGGAGGCCCTGGACCTGGGCCGGTCGGTGACCACCAGCAAGGAATGCCTGCCCATCATCAACATCGTGGGCGAGCTGATGAAGTACCTGAAATACCGTAAAAACCCCAACGAGAAGCTGGTGATGATGATCGTGGGCGCCGGGGGCTGCTGCCGGGTCGGCCAGTACGACATTCTGCTCAAGACCACGGTGGAGAAGTTGCGCCTGGCCGATGTGGCCACCATGACCCTGTCCAACGACGACGGCTACGCGGGCCTGGGCCTGAATTTCCGCCTCGAGATCGTCAAGGCCCTCTACGCCTTCGACACCCTCGACGACATCCGCAACGCCGTCAAAGCCCTGGCCGTGGACAAGCCCGCCGCCCTGGCCCTCCTGAACCAGCAGATCGGCCTCGTCGAGGGGACGTTCGACGGGACCAACAAAAAGCCGTTCTACCGGCAACTCCGGCTCTCGGCCAAGGTCCTCTCGTCCATCCAAACCACCATTCCCATCCACCAGGCGAAGTACATCGGCCTGGTCGGCGAGATCTTCGTGCGCCGGGACCACTTCAGCCTCATGGGCATCCCCGACCTGTTGGCCGACCAGGGCTTCGTCCTCCTCGACGCCCCGGTGAGCGAGTGGGTGCGCTACACCGACTTCCTCCGGGACATCGGCATGTACGAAATGAAGACCAACCTGGCGGGCAAACTCGAAATGGCCGCCAGCGGCTGGGTGCAGGACCACCACGAGGCCAAGATCAAGGACATTTTGGCCGCCACCGGTCTCTATGAGAAGGAGATGATCGACATCCAGACGTTCATGGAGCATTCCCAGCACGTGTTCCCCTACACCCTCACCGGCGAGCCGGGTCTGTCCACCGGGGCGGCCCTCCACCACCTGGCCGAGAAGTACTGCGGGGTGCTGAACGTGGGACCCTTCGGCTGCATGAACAGCCGGATGACCGAGGCGGTGTCGACGGTGGAGATGACCGTGGAGGGCAAGGAAGAAGCCGGAAGGCAGGCGGGAAGGCCCGTGGACCTGTCCGCCCTGAAACAGACCACCGACATCCTCCCCTTCCTGTCGGTGGAGTGCGACGGCAACCCGTTCAGCCAGATCATCCAGGCCCGGCTGGAAACCTTCTTGATGCAGGCCGACCGGCTCCACGGGGCCATGCCGGCACGGCAGGGGGCTAGGCCCTAACCCGGTTCCGGCCTTCGGCCTTGGCCTGGTAGAGGCATTTATCGGCGGCCTCGACCGCGGTTTCGGGGGCCAGGTCGGCCTGGGGCAGGACAGAGACGCAGCCCAGGCTGATGGTCACCAGGCCCCCGGGGTTGTCTTCATGGTCCAGGCCCAGGGACTCCACCTGGGCCCGGATCCTCTCGGCCACCAGAAGGGTTCCGGCCAAGTCGGTATTCGGCAGGATGACGGCAAACTCCTCGCCGCCGTACCGGGCCTTCACGTCACCGGGCCGGAGGGCCGCGTCCTGGATCACCTGGGCCACGGCCTTGAGGCAGACGTCGCCCATCCGGTGTCCGTACCGGTCGTTGAACTTCTTGAACTGGTCCACGTCGCCGAGGATGAACCCCAGGGGCCGCCGTTCCCTCAGGCAGATCCGCCAGGTCAGCCCCAGGGCTGAGTCGAAATTCCGGCGGTTCGCCAGCCCCGTCAAGGCGTCGGACGAGGCCAACTCCTCCAGCCGGGCCGTGGTGTCCTCCACCGAAGTGATGAGGCTGTTAACCCCGTGGGCCAGTTCGCCGATCTCGTCGGTGGACCGGGACGAGGCCCTCAGCGACCAGTCCCTGGTGGCTTCCAGCTGCCGGGTCAACCACCAGAGGTCCTTGACCGGTCGGATCAGGTGCCGTCGGATGAGGCCCAGGTTGGCCAGGCTGATGACCAACACGATGGCAAAGCTCCCCCAGGTGACCTGGTTCAGAATCCCCAGGCCGGTGACGGTCAGGGTCCGGGGAAACCTTGCGCTGAGCTCCAAGGAAACGGTTCCGACCAGGTCGGCCATGGGGATCTGGACCAGGGTCACGGTCCGGTCGGGCGACGCGACCATGGACAACCGGGGAACCTGGTCCGGAGTGAACGAAGCCGGGGTGGGCGACACGGCCATTCCCATGCGCTTTTGGAACGAGTCCCAGAACTCGGCGTTGAGGCTCCGGATCATCATGAGGTAGCCGGCCGTGGAAGAAGGGTCCTTCTCGGAACGGACGGGGCGCTCGGCCACCATCACCAGCCCCTCGTCGGTCCGAAGATACCCCTGACGGCCCTTCCGGGAAGCTACGGGTCCCATGGTCTTCAGGGCCTGGACCAACGGCGGCAGTTCGTGGGACGAACCGAGGCTTTGGCCGTCGGGGGCCAGCTCGAAGGAACGGAAGACGGTGCCGTCGGGTCGGAAGTACACAATATCGTGGACCTGGATGGACACCAGGGCTTCGGGGTAAAAATTGGCCTTTTCAAACCCGGGGTTCTGACCTGAAACGTACCTCACCGATTCGTCCCAGTAGGCCCAGTCCTCCACGGTACGGGCAAAGGCCGTGGCCTCGGCCTCGAACAAGTTCTGCACCTGGGCGGCCTTCTCCTCCACCACCCGGATCTCCAGGGAGTCGAGGTAGGGAAGGACGAGGAACGATTGGAAGGCGAGCAGCGAAAGCCCCCCGGCCAGCACACCGCCGGCGCTCCAGCCGAGTACTTTTGTCGAAATGTCCACACGACCAGGATAGTGCATCCCGCCGGCGGCCGCCAGCCAACTGGGAAACCGGTTATTTCGTGATCCGCAGGTAGAGTTTGGACAGCCTTTCGGGAAGCCTTGCCGGGTCGCTCAGGATGGAATAGTGGAACTCACCGTACAGGTGGCCGATGTAGTCCTTGGCGTCGCGGTCGATGGTCAGGCAGAAGGGAACGATGCCCTTGAGCTTGGCCTCGAGGACGGCCCGGCGGGTGTCCTCGATGGCGTGACGGCTGGTCTCGGCGGCGGTGCCGCCGTAGCCGAGGTCGGCGGGGATGCCGTCGCTGAGCATGAGCAGCACCTTGGTTTTGTTGGAAGTGTCGAGGAGTTTGGCCGTGGCGTGACGGATGGCGCAGCCGTCGCGGTTGGCCGCAAACGCGGTGAAGGCCCCGACCCGGGACCGTGCTTCGGCACCCCAGGGATCGGAAAAGTCCTTGATGACGCTGAACACCGTCTTGTCCTTACCCATGGAATAGAAGCTGTAGAGGGCAAAGTCGTCGCCCAGGGCCTCAAGGGCCGAAGCCAAGAGGGCCAGGGATTCTTTTTCGATGTCGATGATTTTGCGGCCGTCGACCTCGAGGTCGGTGGACGAACTGGAATCGACCAGGACGGCCAGGGCCACATCGCGGACGTTGACCACCTTTTTGCTGTAGATCTTTTCGTCGGGGGTCGAACCCCGGAGCAGGCTGGTGGAATAGTCCAGGGCGTCGTCGAGGTGGACTTCGTCTCCCGAAAGCCACTTCCGCTGGAGCTCCAGTTCCTCGGGTTTCAACTGAAGGAACTTCTTGCGGAGCTTCTTCCAGGTGAACGCGTGGGTTTTGAGGGTTCTCTCGTAGAACCCGTCGGACACCGAGGGGGCCGTCTGCTCGAACAGGGTGCAGTACCCGGGTTCCAAGGCACCGGTGGCCTCGTGGAACTCGGGGTACCGGTACACCTTGGTCCGGCCTTCCTGGAGGGCCTTGAGGAATTCCTTGGCCTTCTTGTCCCCGACCCCCGCCCGGGTCAGGTCGAGGCCCCGGTCCGCCGCCGGCGCCTCGGTCCGGGGCCGGCGGTCGGCCTCGCAGAGGAACTCGGGGGCCTCCTCGAGGAGGATTTCGGGGTGGTACGACGGCAGAAGGAGACCCTGGAAGAAGGTCCTCACGTCGTGGAGGGCGCACCAGGCCACCACGTTGGTCCTTTCGAACAACAGTTGGAACAGTCCGGCCACGGCCCTCGCCGTCTCTTCGACCCCGGCTTCCGGTGCTTGGACCGCCTCGAAGAAGGGCCGGACCAGGGGCATCAGCGCCGGGTCGCCGGGTCCGGGCTTCTGGCCCAGGGCGCAGCGGATCACCCCCTCCAAGAGCGCTTCGAACTGGGCGTCCCGGGTCCCCTCGGTGCTCGTCGGTACAGGAGCCTTGCGGACCAGGCGCTGGCTAGCCCCCAGGCGGGCCAGGTCTTCGCCCAAGCCGGGGTACTTCAAGGCCAGCCGGGAATCGATCCGCCGGGTCTCCAGCAGATCAAAAAGACGGCGGGCCAGGACGGGCACGGGGAACCGGAAGAAAAACTTTTCCAGGGAGGTTTCCAACAGGAGAAGTTTGCGCTGGGGGGAAAACACCGCTTCGAGGTCCCCGGTCCGTGACGCCCGGATTTCAGCCGCCCTTCCCCGGTACTCCTGCTCCATCACGTCGCCGATTTGGGGAAGCTGGAGGCCATACCGGCCCTGGAGCTCGGTGTCGAGGCCGGCCTTCTCCGGGTCGAAGCCGTAGGTCCCCAGGGCCAAGGCCCCGGCCGTCTGGGCCGCCAGGGCGGTATAAAGCTGGTGGTTGGTTTCCAGGTCCTGGCCGAGGGCCAGGGTGGGAGGCAGGAACACCGCCTTGCCGTTGGTGAAGGGCCGGTCCAGTTTGAAGCTCGACACTTCCAGGGGCTGGACCCCCAGGGTCCGGCCGCACAGGCTGCTGCAGTAGTAGGCAATGACCGACCGCAAATCGCCCAGGACCGCGTGGTTCAACCCCAACAGGCGCCGGCTTTCGGCCGACTGGAGCCGGAGGAAGGCAATGCCCTCCTCGGACCGGCCGCTGGTGATCAGGTCCACGCCCCGGGTCAGCCATTGCTCCCGGATCCGAGGCGGCTGGAGGGTCATCCGGGTCCGGTCCAGGGAAAGGATTTCGTCCAGGGCCCCGGGGCTGGTCCGGGCCACCAGCCCGTAGTTCCACAGCACAAAGTTGAACTGCCGGGACGACGGGGCCTTGAGGCACAGCCGCAGGACCTTCCGGAGGGCGGCGGGCTCGGTTTCTGTCGTGAATTCGTGGACGAGACCGTCGGCCACCTCGGCCAGGGGAAACGTCAGCCCGGGATACCCGTCGTGGAGCATCTGGGCGCCCGCCGAGGTGACCCGGGCCATCCGGTGGAGCAGGTCCACGGCCAAGGGAAGCTCGCCCCGCCGGAGGGCCGTGGGCACAAACACCGGGTAGTTCACCAGGACGGCCCGGGACAGCAGGCCCAATTTGTGGATTTCAGTCTCCCAGCCCGGACCGAGGCCCAGTCTCTGGAACTCGAACCAGACCGCCTGGGTCGGGCCGTTCATCGGAAGATCTTGTCGACGATGGTCTCGATGGCCTGAATTTCGTCCCTCTCGTCGCTGACCGCCTGGGCGATGGCGAGGGAGCAAGCCCTTTGAGGTGCGATGCCCCGTTTGATCAGCTTGCCGGCGTGGATGAGGCTGCGGGTGCTGACCCCCTCCTCGAGGTCGATGTTGGTGATGTTGCGGATGTCGTTGCCCAGCAAGACCAGCCGGGCGGCTACGTCGGCGGTGATTCCGCTCTCCTTCTCTACGATGAGCGCTTCCTTTTCCGGCGGCGGGTACTCAAAATTGAGGGCCACAAACCGCTGTTTGGTCGAGGGCTTGAGGTTTTTCCGGACGCTCTGGTACCCGGGGTTGTACGAAACGATGACCATGAACCCCGGCGGCGCCTCGAGCTGGACGCCCAAGGCCTCGATGGGGAGGATGCGCCGGTGGTCGGTGAGCGGATGGATGAGGACGGCCACGTCTTTCCGGGCTTCCACCACCTCGTCGAGGTAAAGGATGCCGCCCTGGCGGACCGCCATGGTGGCCGGACCGTCGATCCAGGAGGCCTCTCCGCCCTTCATGATGTACCGGCCCGTGAGGTCCCGGGCCGTCAGATCTTCGTGGCACGAAACGGTGAACAGCTCGCCGCCGTGTTTCTGGCCCAGGGTCCAGGCCATGAATTCGACGAACCGGGTCTTGCCGCAGCCGGTGGGCCCCTTCAGCAAAAGGGGAATCTTCTCGGCCCAGCATTTCTGGAACACCTCCACTTCGTCCTTGATGGGAAGGTAGAAGGGACGCTGGCGGATTTGGAACGAGGAGGCGGCGGTGTCGGACATGAGACCAGAATACCCCGGTTCAGCGGTTTTCGGGAGTGGCCAGCCAACGTCGGGCGTCGGTCTCGTGTTCAAAGACTTCCATCCGGATCATGGGGTTGGCGTTCAGGGCCTTGAACATCCGGGCAAAGCCCTGGGTCAGGGCGGTCGAACCCACGGCGGCCGACTTTACCAGGTTGGGCAGGGACGTCCAGATCCGGCCCCGGGAATGCTCGATCAGGTCCTCGAACACAAAGCCGATGGATACCACGTCGTCAAACAGGTGGATCACGTCGGGGGCGAACCCCAGGGACCGGGACCAGTCGGGCAGTTCCTGGAAGATCCGGCCCAGGTCTTCCCGGGCCAAGGTGCCCGACCAGCGTACGCAGAGAAGCCGGCCTTCCTGTTCAATCTGATACGCCAAGGGTTCCTTCCTCGAAGCAAATTCTAGTTCTGCCGGCGGTCACCGTCAAGAACGGGCTTCGGCCTACCAGCGGTCGCGGTGGACCTTGGCCGGGTCAAAGCGTTCCTCCACCGCCCGGTCTTCGGCGGGGTGACCCAGGACAACCAGGCCGACAGGAACGACAGAAGCGGGAAGTCCCAGCAGGGCCCGGACACCGTCGATGAGGACGTCCTTGGGGTAGACCCCGCACCAAACCGACCCGAGGCCCCGGTCGACGGCCGCCAACAGCATGTTCTGGATGGCCGCCGAGCAGTCCTCCACAAGGAATCCGAGCTCCGCTTGGAGACCCAGGTCGCCGACAACGGCCACCACGGTGCCGGCCTGGGCCCCCATGGCCACGTAGGGGTGGAACTCCGACAGCCGGGCCACCACCGATGGGTCCTGCAGAACGACAAAGTGCCACGGCTGCCAGTTGTGGGCCGAAGGCGCGTACGACCCGGCCCGGAGCACGGCGGTCAGGTCGGCTTCGGCCACGGGCTCTCCCGTGTAGCGCCGGATGCTCCGGCGGGCCAGGACGGCTTCCATCAGCTCCATGTCTTTTCCAGGTAGTAGTCGTAGTTCCCTTCGTAGGTTTTCAGGGCCCCGTGGTCCACTTCGATGACCCGGTTCACCAGGTGCTTGAGGAAGAACCGGTCGTGGCTGACGATCATCACCGTGCCGTCGAATTCTTGAAGGGCCTCGAGGAGCACCTCCCGGCTGACGATGTCGAGGTGGTTGGTCGGTTCGTCGAGGACCAGGAAGTTCACCGGCTGGGCCAGCAGGCAGGCCAGCATGACCCGGCTCTTCTCACCGCCGGAGAGGACGGAGATGCGCTTTTCGGCGTCGTCCCCCGTGAACAGAAAGGCCCCGAGCAGGGTCTTGAGGGTGCCGATGCTGGCCTGGGGAAGCCGTTCCTGGACCTCGTCAAGGATGGTCCGGTCATCCTTGAGGATGTCGCTGGAGTATTGGCTGAAGTAGGCCATCTGGACGCTGGCCCCCAGGCTGCAGGTGCCCGAGGTCGGTTCGGTCTGGCCGGTGATCACCTTGAGGAAGGTGGACTTTCCCGCGCCGTTGACCCCGGTGACGGCGATCTTCTGGCCCCGCTGGACCGTTCCCGTGGCCCCGCTGAACACCGGGTGGGGGGTGCCGTCGGTCTTGGTCCAGGCCTTGGCCAGGTCCTTGAAATCGACGACCACGTCGCCCGAGCGCTTGGCCGGGCTGAACTCGAATTTGACCGTGCGGAGCTCCCGGGGGATGACGATGCGTTCGATCTTCTCGATCATCTTCACCCGGCTCTGCACCTGGGCGGCGTGGCTGGCCCGGGCGGCGAACCGGCTGATGAATTCCTGTTCCTTGGCCAGCATGTCGTCCTGACGGTTCTTGGCGGCGATGAGCTGTTCCCGGCGGAGCACCCGGTCGGCCAGGTAGAAGTCGTAATCGCCCGAGTAGGTGGTGATGGCCTGGCCGGCGACCTCCACGGTACGCTTGCAGATCCGGGTCATGAACTCCCGGTCATGGCAGGTCATCATCAGGGCGCCGGGAAAGGCCTTGAGCCAGGCCTCGAGCCACACGATGGTTTCGATGTCGAGGTGGTTGGTCGGTTCGTCGATGAGCAGCACGTTGGGGTTGAGGAGGAGGATCTTCGACAGGGCGATGCGCATCTTCCAGCCCCCGGAAAAACTCTCCACCGGGTCGTTCCAGCGTCCGGGGCCGATGCCCAGGCCGGTGAGGATGGTCTGGGCCTGGGTTTCCTTCTCGTACCCGTCCAGGTGGAGGAACTCGGTCTGCACCTCGCCGTAACGGTCCATACCAGCGTCGTCGAGGGTTCCCTCGCCCATCTGATGCTCGAGTTCGGCCAGTTCCTGGGCCAGTTCGTGGACTTTCCCGGCCCCCGACAGAACCTCTTCGAGGGCGCTCCGGCCGCTCATCTCGCCGACGTCCTGGCTGAAATACCCGATGACCACCCCGGGGTCCACGGTCACCGAGCCGTCGTCGACCGATTCCTCCCCGGTGATGATCCGGAACAGGCTGGTTTTGCCCGCGCCGTTGGGGCCGACGAGGCCGATTTTGTCCCCGGGACGGATGAGGAGATCGGAGCCGCTGAACAACACGCGGTCGCCGTAGGCGAGGCGGACTTGGGAAAGGTTGACCATGGCGCCCAATGTAGCGGAAAAACACGCTATACTTCAACCGATGACCGACGCCGAAGCCCTCGACAGACTCGAAAGCCTTCGCAAGAAGAAGCGGACCGAACTCAAGGAAGGCTTGGTGAAGGCCGTCATGCTCCAGGCCGGCGGTTTTGAAGACAAAATCCGCCGTATCGAAATGATCGACCTGATGGCCGAAGAGCCCCCGGCCCCGGCACCCCCGGCGAGGATGAGGGGACCGATCCAGCGCCCGGGGCCGCGGCCCAAGCCTGAGGCGGCTCCCGAAGCCGCGGCGCCGGACCCGGCCCTGGCCGAACCCAAGCGGGTGGAACATTTCCGCCGCCGGCTGGCCCGGCTTCCCGTCCGGGGCGGGTTCTGGTCCTATCTGTTCAAGGAGTTTGCCGTCCTGGTCCGGTTTGGCGCCCGGACCTCCACCCTGACCCGGGGCGCCTTTCCTTTTACCCTGAAGCTCAGTCCCGAGGCTCAGGTGTTTCTCAACCGCACCCTTAAGGAACAAATCCTCCCGGTCCTCGACCAGACCCTGCCGTTGGCGGCGAAAAAGTCCTGGCTCCACCTCAGCAAACGGGAGTACAACCTGCTGGCAGCCCTCCGGGACCTGGTCCGCACGGCGGGAAGCGTCACCGTGGAAGAGGACGACAAGACCGGCGGCGGACCAGCCTGGGATGCCGTGGTCCCGGCCCTCCGCCTGTTCTGGACCGAAGGGGGGCTGGTGGGCCGGACCCTCCAGGCCTGGGACCTGGCAACAGCGAAACTGGGTTGCTCCGACAAGGTGAGGCAGGCGGGCCTCGAATCCATCCGCACCTTGCTGGAAGCCCGGACCGACGCCCTGACCCTCCCCGACGTGCTCCAGGCCCAGATCCAGCTCCGGTGCCGCCGGACCTTCGAGTGGACCGACGGCGTTCCGTCCGAACCGGGTGAATACTTCCTCAGGGATTCGTTCGACTGTTCGTCGGAGGTCCAGGCCGACATCGACAAGGCCGCCGACATCCTGGCCCACCAGCTCGACGTCCTCGACAAGGAGTCCCAGGAGATCCGGCGGATCCGGTTCTTTCTTCCCGACCGCGACCTGCTTCCCGAATTCGACGGCGGTGCCGACCGGGACAAGAAGGGACTCTGGTGCCAGACATTCCTCAAGAACATCGAAGCCGCCTACGGCCCGTTCTTGGGCGGAACCGTGGTCTTCGCCGACGGTTCCCGGACCGAACTGTTCCGGAACCCCAGCCTCGACTCGACCCTGGCCCGGTTGAAACTTCTGGCCACCCAGCTCAATTCCCCCGGGCCGGCCGAGAACCCCGAGGTGGTCGGTGCCGCCGCCCGGGTCATCATGAACCTGGGGAAGACCCTGGTGGTCATGATCCGCAACCGGTCCCTGACCGCCGATCCGCTGGTCCGGTCCGCCGACTACACCCAGGTCACCGACCCCCTGCCCCACGAACAGACCGTTGTGGACTTGCCCCAGGCTTGGGCCGGCATGACGGTCATCGACGCCATGGTGAAGGCTGCCCAGGTCTGCCTTCAGGCCGGAAGGTTCCTGGGCGAAACCAGCCTGGAGACGAGCTTGGAAAAGGAAGCCACCCTGCCCGCCCGGGCCGCCGATTTTATGGCCCGGCTCTCGCGGCTGGTCCCCGCCGCCCGGATGGAAGGGTTCAAAACCCGGTGGGCAGGGGTTGAAACCAAGGCTTCTGCGGACTAGACTGCCTTCCGCACACGTGTGCAAGGAGTTCCCATGCCCGATCCCCGGCTGCTCGAATCCCGTTTGGAACAGATCGCCCAGGCCCTTCAAAAAACGGGCGACGGCCTCGGTTTGCTGGGACTCGGTTCGGTGGGCCGGGAGACCGCCCGCCTCGACCGCTGGTCGGACCTCGACTTCTTCCTCTTTGTGAAACCGGGCACCAAGGCACGTTATGTTGACGACTCCGGCTGGTTTGCGGCCGCCGCACCGGTTTCATGGGTATTCCGCAACACCCGCGACGGGTACAAAATCCTATTTTCCGACGGAGTGTTCGCCGAGATGGCCTGGTTTGAACCCCAGGAAATGACCTCCATCCCCTATGCTCCCGGCCGTTGGCTCTGGCGCGACCCCGGGCTGGACGAGGGGCTTTCCCAACCCCGGACCCCGGGTACTCCGGCCTTTACGCCCGACAGCGCCGATTGGGCCCTGGGCGAGCTGCTGTCCTGTCTGTACGTGGGCCTGGGCCGTTGGAACCGGGGAGAGAGGCTTTCCGCCTGGCGGTTTGTCCAGGGCCACGGCTTCGACCGCTTTTTGGAGCTCGTCGACCTCACCCAACCCAGCGGAGCCCCCTTCGCCGACTACTACAACCGGGACAGGCGCTGGGAGGTCCGGCACCCCGACCTGTCGGCCCTTCTGCGGAATTTGCTCGCGGGCTACGACAAGACCCCGGCGGCGGCCCTGAGCCTTTTGACCTGGTGCGAGGCCCATTTCACGGTGAACCCCGCGCTCGCCGCCGAGATCCGCAAACTGGCGGGGTGACTACAGTTCCAGCACGTCTTCTTCGGCGTCGCGGTTCTGGTATTCCAGGATGCACGCCTTCAGGCTGTGGTAGACCAGGGGCGCCACCACCTCGTGGAAGTGGGTGCGCTGGATCAAGCTGGTCCGGTGTCTCCGGTATTCGTCGAGGATGGACCGGGAAGTCGAGGCCATGCTCTGGTCGTAGGACAGGAAGGGAATGGGAGGTGCTGAGTCCTGGGAGGTCTTGAGGCTGTCCTGATGCTTTCCCAGCACCGTGAAAATCTTGGTCAGGGTGAATTTTGCCTCGAGATCGAGGCCTTCGGACTTCCAAACGGCGGCCTTCCGGGGAGCCAGGATGGCCACCAGTGCCGACTTTCGCAATCGGACCCCCTTCTGGACGAAGAGGGCTTCGATGTGGTCAAGGACGTAGCGGTTGCCGCGGACCGACTGGATGAGCTGGATGATCCGGTCGGCGCCCATGGGCCCCCTTTCAAGGAGGCTTTCGATTTGACGTCCGAGGGTCTCGGGGAACGCCGGGTTCACCTGGACGGAATAGGTATTGTACGCCGCGCCTTTTTTCTCGTTGATGGTCACCTTCTTGAAGGCGAAGATCTCGTCCTTTTCAATCTTGGCGTACCGGCTCCCCAGGGCCGTGGCTTCCCGGCGGAACCGGCTGGTGTAGTCGTTGGCAATCCCGAGGGAATCGAGGATTTTAAAGTAGCTTTCACTGATGCGCAGGCCGCCGACGGGGCTGGTGGCTTCCATCCGCTTGGCGTCGATGACGGGCATGCCGATGATGTCCCACTGCTTGGCACCCTCGGGACCGAAGTTGCCGATGGTCACGTCGCCGAGGCTGGCGCCGATGCGGATGCGGATTTGGAAGAACGCGCTCATGGACTGGGAAAGGTCAGGCCGCTCCCGGAGGGTTTTGATGATGGCGTAGGCGTCGTGGAGGGCCCGGCGGCCTTCCTCCCCGATGTCTTTGACGAGGAACGCCTCGCTGGCGTTGTTGAACAGCACGCAGACCCGCTGCATTTCGACGCAGGTGTAGAACAGCTCCCGGACGATATGCCGCTGGGATTCGGCCGGAGGCATGCTGCCCAGTTTCGGGTCCATGATGGAGTCGAACTGGAACATCAGCGAATCGCCCTCGATCTTGTTCAGGTACCCTCCATGACGCTCCAGGACGGCCTGGAACGCGGTGTAGAGGCCGTTGAGGAGGGTTTGGTTCTCCATGGGACTGAGGAACTTGGAAAGGAAGGTGTAGTCGGCGATGTCGATGAACCCGACGCCGACTTGGCTCTCCTGGCTGAACCGGGGGATCTCTCCCCGTTCGTAAATGGCGGCCACGAGCTTCCGGGGGAGGTAGTACTGTTCAATTTCCTTGAGGAGCGAATTGCGGTCGGACATCGCTCTCTAGTGTAGTCGGGATCGGGCTCTGCGGAAAGGGGTTTCCAAGGGAACCGACGGCTTGCCGTGGGCGGCCGGGACCCGGATAATGGCACCGATGCCGCACCTCCTGCTGCTCCTCCTTGCCTGGCCCTTGCCCCCCCTCGGCGCCGAACCCGTTTCGAATCTTTTTATCCACCCCCTCATCGCCTGGCCCGAAAAAGCGTTTGCCCCGGCCAACAAGGACCGGCCCCGGATGGACGAATGGTTCCTCACCACGGCGGAGTTCCAAAGGACCCTGGAGGCCCTCGACTCCCGGGGCTTTGTTTTGATCCGTCCTTCCGACCTGCCCGGCCCCCCGGAACTCCCGCCGGGCAAACGGCCCCTTCTCCTCTCCATGGATGACCTCAATTACTACTCCTACATGCGCCGCGGCGGTACGGTTTCCCGGCTGGTGGTGGTCCAGGACCGCCTGATGGCCCGGACCCTGCTGCCAGGAGGCCAATTCCGGGACGACGCCGACCGGGAAGCCCCCCAGGTGCTCGAAACCTTCCTCAAGACCCATCCCGGTTTCTCGTACCGAGGAGCCCGGGGAATGATCGCGGTCACCGGCTACTCGGGGCTGTTCGGCTGGCCGGTCCAATGGGCGGGTCCCGCTCTCCCGGAGGCCCGGGTCCAGGCCAAGGCCGTGGCCGACAAACTGAAGCAGCTGGGCTGGGAATTCGCCAGCCACAGCTACGCCCACCGGTCCGACAAGAAGCAGCCCTTCGACGAATGGAAGGCCTCGGAGGTCCGGTGGGACAACGAAATCCAACCCTTGGTGGGACCGACGCCCTACTACGTCTTCCCCTTCGGCGAGAGGTGGGCGGAGTACCCCGACCGGTGGGAACTGCTGAAAAAAAAGGGCTACCGTGTCTTTTTCGGCGTGGAGACCACAAGCAGCCTCGAATGGAGGGACGGCCTGCCGATCTACGGCAGGGTTCCCCTCGACGGCCGGGCCCTGAGGCACCGGTTCGGCATCATCAGCCCCTTCCTCGACGCCGCCGAAGTGATCGACCCCCTCCGCCCTGCTGAAATGAAATACTAATTCAAGAGTTCACCGCAGAGACGCGGAGGAAGCAGGGCCGAATCGGTGAGCGAAGCGAAGCCAACCGTGGAACTGGGCGCCAGAGATCGTCGTTTTGGCTAAGCCGAGAGGGGACGACGCCCGCAGTCGTACTGGAAGTACGACGAGGACCGGAGTCCCTTCGAGGCGACGCCAAAACGGCGAGATCCAAGCCCTAGGTGGTCAGAGCGGCCAAGTCGAGGCGAGCGCCATAGAGGTCCGCCCAGGCGCTGAAGACATCGATTTCGGCCGAGGCAACCCCCAGATCCGCATCTTCGGCTTCCAGGGCCGTCGCCTCTCCCGCTTTGACCAGGAGCCGGGTTTCGGTCTGGAGCTCCTTGGCCTGGGCCAGGGCCAGGGTCCGGGTTTCCACGGTGTCGGCAGCCGAACGGACCGCCAGGAGGGCCTGGGCTTCGCTGGAGCGAGCCGAGGCCTTCTGGGCTTCGAGGGTCTGCCGGGCCAGGTCGGCCGACCGGTCAGCGACCACTTTTTCGGCTCCCTGCCAGTCGCCCAGGGCGAAGGACAGGGTCACCGAACCCGACCAGGTCAGGTTGCCCTGGGCCGGGACCGAGGCGTTCCCCGATACCGTGAGCCCGGGGTCGAGCCACCAAACGGCTTCGGCCTTGGCCTGGGCGGCTTCGGCGTCGAGGACCTGCCCCTTCACCGCCCGCGAAACCCCGGTCGCCGGAGGGACGTCCCCCAGGGCCTTCACCGCCGCCTCAAGTGCCGAACTGTCCACCGGCGCCACCTCGATCTCTCCCTGAAGCTTCTCGGCCAGGTCCGACCTGGCCTTCACCCGGTTCCGCTCGGCGGCGGTCTGGCTGGTCCGGGCCTGGATCCAATCCTGGAGGCCGGTCCGCACTTCGGCCAGGGTCACGGTCCCTTTGGCGTACCGGGCTTTGGCGTCCTGGTAGGCCGTCTCTTTCAAGGCCGTTTTTTGGGTCTGCACGCTGACATGGGCCTCGGCGGCGGCCTGGGCCCAATACGCCTTCCGCACGGAAGTCTCCAGGCTGACCCGGGCTTGGTCCGCGGCGAGAACCGCCTTTTCATAGCTGATCCTGGACTGGACCGCCGTGTCGGAGTGGGCCAGCGGGTTAACATTCACCGACACCTGGGCGTTTTTGTCCTGGTCCACCGAGACCGAGGCGCCGAGCTGGTCAAAAAGCGGCAGGTTCAGGCCCAGGGTAGTGGTCGAGGCGGCGGCTTGGGCCCCGGGGGTGCCCGCAGTTCCCGAACCCGAGGTCTGTTTCTGGGTGGCCGAGACCGCGATTCCCTTCCAGTTGACCCAGGACCCCAGGGAGTTCCGGGCCCGGTCCACGGCGAGGAGGGCGTTCTGGTAGTCCACATTCACCCGCAAAGCCCGGTCCACGGCGTCGTCGGCGGTCAACGGTTCGGCCCGGACCAGGGACGCGCCCAGGACCAGGACCCCCAGGACGAGGAGCAGTTTCTTCATCTCAAGCCTCCCTCAGGGTTTCGCTGATGGTGCCGCGGACCGCCGAGAAGGCAGGCAGCAGACCCAAGACGCCGCCGCAGCCCAGGGCCAGCAGCAGACCGGCGGCCACGGCGCCGGGGTCGAGGCCGGCGGCCGATTGGAACCGGCTCGAGACCTCGCCCACCAGGGGCGCCAAGGTGCCCAGGACCGGTCCGGACAGGGCCCAGGCCAGGCCGAGGCCGATGAGGGCCCCCAGGAGGCTGAGCCCCACCGACCAGCTCCAGAACTCGCCGAGGACCAGGGCTTGGCTGGCGCCCAAGGCGCGTTCCAGGCTGATCTCTTTCCGCCGTCCCAGGGATTCGACGACCATGACGCTGAAGATGCCCAGGGAACTGATCAGGAGGAGGACCAGGCCCAGGACGTTGACCGATACGCTGAAGATGCTGACGGCCTGCCGCAGTTCTTGAAGGTAGGTGGAAGCGCCCCGGGGCGACCCCTCCCAGACAGCCACGCTGACCGTGTCGCCGTAGCTGGCGGCCAGGGCCGACCGGATCGATGAAGCGGCCTTTTCCCCGTTGACTCCGACGGCCCGGACGGCAAAGGTACCGGCGAAGAAACTCTTCATTAGGGTGGCGTTCCGGCCGGCCGGCAACACTGAGGTGTAGGGGAACACCGCGTCCCCGATGCCGTAAGACCGGCGGTTCACCTCCGAGGGGGTCTGGAACACACCGGCCACCACGTAGTTCTGGATCAAGTTCTGCTGGTCCCCTCCTCCAGGTCCCCGCTGGAACAAGCGTCCCGGGGGCTGGACGGTCTGGCCCAGGGCGGCCTCGGACGAGCCCCAGATCACCTTGGCGAATTCCTCGCTGAGCCAGATCTTCTTGGCGCCGGTTTCGACGTCGGCGTCGGTCATGTCGGCGCCGGTGACCAGTTTGAGGCCGAACACCCCAAAGTAGTCGGGGGCGGTTCCGATGGCCGACCGTATCCGCCAGCTCTTGCCCGCGGCCTGGACCTGGTCAAAGGGGGTGGTCGACACGATCACCGCCTGTTCCACGCCGGCCACGTCGGACTTCACCTTCGCCGGGGCGTCGGAGTCCCACTCGGGACGGCCGTCGATCCGCTCGATGGTCCCGTCGCTCTTCACCGTGCCGTTTTGCACGTAGAGGACGGTGCCGCCCCTTTCAAGCTGGTCGGTCACTTCCTTTTGCAGAAGGGCCGAAACGCTGAACGAAAGGACGAGGATGCCGGTGCCCAGGGCCACGGACAAAACGGTGAGGCTGATTTTCACGGGCGATTTGGCCCAGTGCCTCAGAAACATGCTGAAAAATTTACGCATTCTTGACTCCTTAGAAAGATGGGGAGGATCACCGCGGAGGAGCGAAGGGGCGAAGAGGAACCAAAAGTCGTCGCTCGGCTTTTGGTCTTTCCATTTCTGGACCTTCGATCCTCCGCCCCTCCGCGGTAAAACCTCCTGGTGCTTAGGCGGCCCTCATCGCGTCGGCCGGGGGGATCTTCGAGTTCTGGACGGCCGGCAGGATCGAAAACACCAGGTTCAGCAGCCAGGCCCCGGCCACACCGGCGGCCAGGTACCACAGGGAGCCGTCGGTGAGCCCCAGGGCCGCTTCCATGGTCTGGGACAGGGGCCAGGCGAACAGGGCCCCCAACAGCGATCCCGCCGTGGAAAGGAAGATCCCTTCGCCGGCGAACAGCTGCAGTATCCCCGACTTCGAGGCTCCCAGGGCCATAAGGATGCCCACGCCCCGGCGCATCCGCATGCCGCGGCTGAGCAAAATGTGGCTGACGTTCACCGAGGCGATGAACAGGGCCGCCAGGGCCAGGAACAGGATCAGCACACCGATGCCCGTGTTCCGGTCGATGAGCTTCTGGGCCTCGGCCCGGGGGTTGGACACCACCAACTGGTCGGTGGAATAGGTGTCCGACAGCACCTGGGTCAGGGTGGCGGCGGTTTTCTCGAGCTGGGCCGGGTTCGACACCGCGAACCGCAACTGAACGTTGAAGGCCTGGCGCCGGGGCGGACCGTTGAGACCATCATCTGTCGCCAGCGTCTGGTAGGGTGTGAAGAACGAGTTGTCGATGCTACTGGTACCCGAGGGTGCCAGGATGCCGACGACGGTGGCGTACCCTTCCCAGGTGAGGATCTTCTTTCCCACCAGTGACTTGGCATCGGTGGTGGTCCCCGCAAGCTGAACCGCCGCCGCCGACCCGAGGACCACGAGTGTGTTGTCGCTCTGGGCTTCGCTGGCCGCGAACAGGCTGCCCACGGCGGCCCGGAGGTTCCAGGCGTCGAAGTACTGGGGGGTGACCGCTGAACCGCGCAGTTGGTCCACCTCGGTGAGGAACACGTCGGCTTCGGCCTGCTTTTTGGCCAGCTCATCGGCGTTCAGCAGGCCGGGAGGACCCTGACGGTTGGTCCTGGTCCTTCCGCCCTCGGAAATGACCAAGGTGGGTTCTCCCCCGGCGGGCGCCGGGGCTCCGGCAGGTAGAGCCGCAGTTCCGGCGTCCAGGGGCCCGCCGGGTCCCCCCTGGGCCACCATCTGCTGCATCTGGGCGACGGCCTTCTGGTTGAGGAACCGCAGTTCTGTCCCCGACTGCACGTAGGCGTACTTCACCGCCGGGACCGACTCGGCGACCTTCAGATCGCCGGCGGTCAATACCACGTTGTCCTGGGCGGGCTTGAGGACGGCCGGAGCTTCCATGTCGTCGGCCCGGGTCTGGGTGCTCACCACGATTTCCCGGTAGGCCGGACTCGACAGCATTTCGGCGCCAAGCTTTTGGGTGTTGGCCAGGAGGCTGAACCCGGCGGCGGTGGCGCCAACGCCCAGGGCCACGGCCAGGAGCAGCAGTCCCGACTCGAGCATCCGGGCCGAAAACCGGCGCCAGAGGATCTTGTTCGCTTCGGACGAATGGTTAGGCATGGACGGCCTCCAAGGGAGAGTCCTTCATGGTCGACTCGTCCCGCCAGAGTTCCCCGTCCTTGATGAACAGCCGGCGCTTGGCCCGGCGGCCCTGGTCGGGGTTGTGGGTGACCATGACCACGGTGACGCCCCGGGCGTTGAAGCCCTCGAGCATCTTCATGATCTCCTCCCCCTTGTCCGAAGGGAGGTTGCCGGTGGGTTCGTCGGCCAGGATCACGTCGGGGTCGTTCGACAAGGCCCGGGCGATGGCCACCCGCTGCTGTTCCCCGCCCGACATCATGGTCGGCAGGTGGTGCATCCGGTCCTTGAGCCCGACTTCCTCGAGGAGGGCCCCGGCCCGGTCCTTGCGCTGCTTGAACGGGATGTTGGCGTAGCCCATGGGCAGCATGACGTTCTCCAGGGCGGAGAGTTCGCTGAAGAGGTGGAAGCTCTGGAAGATGAACCCGAAATGCTTGTTCCGGATCCGGGCCTGCTCCCGGTCGGGGAGGCTGGTGATGTCGTAGTCTTCCAAAAGGTACTGGCCGCTCGAAGCGGTGTCCAAAATGCCCAGCAGGTGCATCAGGGTCGACTTGCCGGACCCCGAGGGTCCCATGACGGCCACGTATTCGCCGCGTTCGATGGTCAGGCTGACTTCCTTGAGAGCCTGGACCTTGCTGCCGACCAGGTCGTATTCCTTGGCAAGCTTGTTCAATGTGATCATTGGGGTTCTCCTTCGAGGGGTTTGAGCTGAATGCTGGTTTGGTCGATGAAATCCTGGTAGCCGCTGGTGATGACCACGTCGCCGGCCCTGAGGCCCGATTTGACCTCGACGGTGTTCGAAAGCAGGGTACCGAACGTGACCGCGGTCTTCTTGGCCACGCCACCCTCCACCACGTAGACCCATTTCTGGGCGCCGGTGGTCAGGAAGGCTCCACGCGGCAGGGTCAGGGCGTCGGTCTTGGTCCCCAGGGTGATGGTGGCGGCGGCCGAGGCTCCGGGGGTGAGCTCCACGGCTTCGGTGGGTTTGACCCTCACGGTCACCGTGGCGGTGAGCCCGTCGCTCGACAGGCTGGCCACCTTCCCGATGCTCGTGATGGCGGCCACCAGGGTCTTGGTGCTCACGGTCAGGGTCAGTCTGTCGCCGATTTTGAGGTTGCCGGCGTCGGATTCGTTGACCTCGAGGTCGATGTAGGTCGAAGCCCGGTTGGCCACCTTGGCCAGCACCTCGTTCTTGGCGACCAGGCTCTTGGGCACCGAGAGGGCCGAGGCCACGCTGAGGACTTCCCCGGTGATGGGGCTCTTGATCCGGGAGTCTTCGATGTCGGCCAGGGTCCGGGCCAGGCTGGTTTCCAGCTGGTCGATGGAGGCCTTCTGCTTGGCCAAGGAGAGTTCCCGCTTCTTGAGGCTGTTGGCCAACTGGGCGGCGGCGTCGTCGCGCTTTTCCTGGGAGGTTTTCAGGGTGGTCAGGGCGGCCTCGTACTCGGTTTGCCGGCTCGATTTCAGGGAGGACAGTTCTTTCTTGGCGTCCGCGTCCTTTTGTGCGTCGGCCACGCTGGTCTCCAGCCGCGACAGGCTGGTCCGGGCGGTCTGGATGCTGTAGTCCCAGTCGTTCACCAGATCGTCGTAGCTGATCCGGGCCACGGTCAGCTGGGCCTGCAGGTCCTTCTTCGTGTCTTCGAGGTCGGGGACGGACAGGACGGCGAGAAGCTGGCCCTCCTTCACCGTATCTCCCTCTGAAACAAAGATTTGGTCGGCATAGCCAGCCTGGGGTGCGGTGACCGCGATGGTCTGGGGAAGCACCACGGTGCCGCTGGACGACGAGGTGACCGTGAGGGTTCCCTGCTTGACTTCGGCCAGGTCGTAGCCCTGGACGGTGGGAAGGGTTTTGTTCCCGGCCAGGAAGAAGGCACCGGCAGCCGCGGCCCCGATGAGGACCACCGCGGCGGCACCGATCAGGGTCGTACGGCGGCTTTTCTTCGAACGGTTGGGTTTGACTTCGTCGATATGGACGATTTTTCTTGCTGCGGATTCCATGGTTTTCACAACCTCCGCCTTGAACCTAACCCGGGGTCCGGGCCGTACGGTCAACGGCGGGTAAAACGGTTGTAAACTGTGTAAATCGCCGGTCCCCCGGCACGGAAATCCATGGAGATCCGCAGCCGGGTCCGTTAGAGTGGAACCATGGACCCGACCGCACGCCTTCGTTCCTGGACCCCGACCCTCCTCTTTTTCACCGTCGTCGCCATCTTGCTGTTGGTGGGGGTCATCCAGTACCAGTGGTTCAGCCGGTCGGCCGCCATCGAGATCGAAGGCACCGTCCGGGGTCTGGAAGCCAGCCTGCGCCAATCGGTTTTCCGGGAGTTCCAGCGGTACGCTCCGGTGGTGGCCGAGGTCGACACACCCCGCCTGGGACCTCCCCGAAACCAGTCTCAGACCCAGGAACTCCTCGACCGGCTGTGGGCCACCTACGGTCCGGAGGGCACCCTTCCCGGTCTCCTGGCCGACGTCGGGTACGAGACCCGCCCCGCCGTCTTCTCGATCCGCGCCAAGGACGCCGGCTGGACCGAGGCCCCGCTTCCCGCCGAGGGTTTGGCCGAGCAGAACCCCCACATCCTGGTGCCGGGCCGGCCCGGGGAACCGACGGTGGTCCTGGGCCTCGACATGGCCCGGTTCTTTCCGAACTACGTCTTCCCGTCGCTCCTGGAACAGTTTCCCGGGGCCCTGCTGAACTGGACCACCGCCGCCCCGGCGCCGCCGCCCGGGGAAAACTTCAACAGCCAAACCTACACCTTCAACCCGCTGACGGCCCTCTTCGACGGCGCTTCGGTGCCCCGGACCCTCCGGGTCGGCATCCCCCGGGTCGCCGAGTTCCCGTTCCGGACCCTCAGGTCCCGGGCCCCCTCCGACGGAACGCCCCGGGGGAGTTCCTGGGCCCTGGAAGCCACCCTGCCCCCCGACGCACCGGTGCTGAGCATCGAACGGCGGCTGGCTTGGAACTGGCTGGGCAGCACGCTCCTCCTCGTCGTCCTCGGCGGCGCCTTCGGCATCGTACTCCGGCAGTCGTCCCGGCTGGCGGCCCTGCGGCGCCGGGAGCGGGAGTTCGTCGCTTCGGTGAGCCACGAGCTGAGGACCCCGCTGACCGTGATCCGTTCCGCCGCCGACAACTTCACCCAGGGCATTGTCCCCGCCGAACGTCAGGGGCGGTACGGCCAGCTCATCCTCGACCAGTCGCTCCGGCTGGGCCGGATGATCGAGGAAATGCTGTCGTTCGCCCAGGCCGAGGCCGGGGCCCCCGCGGCGCCGGTCTGGGCTCCGCTGGAGTTCGCACCCTGGCTCGCCGAATTGCGGCCGGCCCTGGAGGCCCTGGCGGCCGCCCGGCAGGTCCACCTGGCCTGGGACGTGGCCGGGGTCCCCACTTCCGGACTTTCCGACCCCGAAGCCCTCCGCCTCATTTTGGAAAACCTGGTCATCAACGCCGTCAACCACGCCTACCCGGCCCCGGAACCCACCCAAAGTCCCCGGACGGTGCGGATCACCCTGCGCCACCTGGTCCCCGACCGGCTGGAACTGACGGTGGAAGACGACGGCCGCGGCATCGCCGCCAAGGAGGTCAGAAAAGTGTTCGAACCCTTCTACCGCGACCAAGTGAGCCGGAACAACCAGGAAAAGGGGAGCGGCCTCGGCCTCTTTCTGGCCCGGCACCAGGTTCGGCGCCTCGGAGGAGAGCTGAAGCTGGAATCCCCCTGGAGGCGCCTGGACGGCAGCCGGCGGTCGGGCTGCCGGTTCTCGGCGGTGGTGCCCTTCACCCCGGGGAAGGAGGATGACCATGGCCGGTGAACGCATCCTGTTGGTCGAAGACGAACCCGGCATCGCCCTGACCTTGGAGGACAGGCTTGCCGCCGAAGGCTACGAGGTGACCGTCTGCCACGACGGGATCCGGGGTGAGGAAGCCGCCCGGACCGGGGGACACCACGCCCTCATCCTCGACCTCATGCTGCCGGATAGAGATGGGCTGACCGTGTGCCGCAACCTCCGGCGTTCGGGTTCCACCCTGCCCATCTTGATGCTCACCGCCCGGGGCACCAACCTCGACGTGGTGGTCGGCCTCCAGCAGGGGGCCGACGACTATCTGGCCAAGCCCTTCGACATGGGCATCCTCCTGGCCCGGCTCGAGGCTCTGCTCCGCCGGGCCCGGTCGTCCCCCGGGGGGTCCACCGCCCCGGTCCGGGAATTCGGAGAGTACACCCTCGACGAGGCCCGGGGAGAACTCCTCAAAGCCGGCCTGCCCCTGGCCTTGAACGCCCAGGAATACCGGCTGCTGTGCTACCTGGCGGCCCACCCGAACCGGGTCCTCGACCGGGACGAAATCCTCGACCAGGTCTGGGGCTACGAGACCGGCACCACGACCCGGACCGTCGACGTCCACGTGGCGAAACTCCGGCACCGTCTCGGCGAGTCGGAGGATCCGGTCCACATCCTGACCGTCCGGGGCCGGGGCTATCAGTTCCGTCCTTAAAAAGTTCAGGTTAGTTAAGTTTACCATTCCTAACTATTGACCTTTCGTCCAGTTTCTGAGCATCATGGTCATGTTAGCGAGCGCTAACAAAGGATCAATGCGATGAACGCTTGGCGAGGTTTTGCCCCCGGTTCCTGGACCGAAACGGTCGATGTCCGTGACTTCCTGCAAAAGAACTACACCCCGTTCGAAGGGGACTCCGGCTTTCTGGCCGATGCCACGGAAAACACCAGGAAGCTCTGGGAAAAACTCACCGTTTTGCTGGCCGAAGAGCGGAAAAAAGGGGTCCTCGACGTCAGCGCCGACCGGCCTACGTCGATCACGGCCCATGGTCCCGGTTCCATCGACGCCGACCTCGAAATCATCGTCGGACTCCAAACCGACGCGCCCCTGAAGCGGGCCATCTTCCCCAACGGCGGCCTGCGGATGGTGGAAACCGGCCTCGAAGCCTACGGGTTCACCCTGGAGAAGTCCATCCACGAGACCTGGACCAAGTACCGGAAAGACCACAACCAAGGGACCTTCGACGCCTACACGCCCGAGATCCTGGCCTGCCGGAAAAGCGGCGTCATCACCGGCCTGCCCGACGCCTACGGCCGGGGACGGATCATCGGCGACTACCGCAGGGTGGCCCTCTACGGCACCGACGTTCTGGTGAAGGACAAACAGCGGGAGAAGTCCCTGACCGACCACGCCGATTTCAGCGAAGACGTCATCCGGGAACGGGAGGAGCTCAGCGAGCAGATCCGGGCCCTCGGAGAGTTGAAGGCCATGGCCGCGTCCTACGGCTACGACATCGGCCGTCCCGCCGAAAACGCCCGGGAAGCCGTCCAGTGGCTGTACTTTGCCTACCTCGGGGCCATCAAGGAACAGAACGGTGCGGCCATGAGCATCGGCCGGGTCAGCACCTTCCTCGACGTCTACCTCGAGAAGGACCTGGCTGCCGGCCTCCTCGACGAAGCCGGAGCCCAGGAACTGATCGACCAGCTGGTGATCAAACTGCGCATCGTCCGGTTCCTGCGGACCCCGGAGTACGATCAACTCTTCTCCGGGGACCCGACCTGGGTCACCGAGTCCATCGGCGGCATGGGCGAAGACGGCCGGACCCTGGTGACCAAGACCAGTTTCCGGTTCCTCCACACCCTGTACACCTTGGGACCGGCCCCGGAACCCAACCTGACGGTCCTTTGGTCCCTGGCCCTGCCCCAGGGCTTCAAAGACTTCTGCTCGAAGGCCAGCATCGATACCTCGTCCATCCAGTACGAGAGCGATGACCTGATGCGCAGCCAATGGGGTGACGACTACGCCATCGCCTGCTGCGTGTCGGCCATGCGGGTGGGCAAGCAGATGCAGTTCTTTGGAGCCCGGGCCAACCTGGCCAAGGTCATGCTCTACGCGATCAACGGGGGCCGGGACGAAAAGTCCGGCACCGTGGTGGCCCCCGGGTTCACCCCGGTCACCGGCGACGTGCTGGTCTACGACGAAGTGGTGGCCAAGTTCGACAAGATGATGGACTGGCTGGCCGACACCTACGTGAAGGCCCTGAACGCCATCCACTACATGCACGACAAGTACCACTACGAGCGCCTGGAAATGGCCCTCCACGACCGGCAGATCACCCGGACCATGGCCTGCGGCATCGCGGGCCTCTCGGTGGCCGCCGACAGCCTGTCGGCCATCAAACACGCCGTGGTGAGGCCCGTCCGGGACGAAACCGGCCTGGTGGTCGACTTCACCATCGAAGGCACTTTCCCCATGTACGGCAACGACGACGACCGGGCCGACGACCTGGCCATCTGGCTGGTCGAGACCTTCATGGCCAAGATCGCCAGCCATAAGACCTACCGGGGTTCCACCCCCACCCAGTCGGTGCTCACCATCACCAGCAACGTGGTCTACGGCAAAAAAACGGGCAACACCCCCGACGGGCGCCGGGCCGGTGAGCCCTTCGCCCCGGGGGCCAACCCCATGAACGGACGGGACCAGAGCGGCTTTTTGGCGGCCGGCCAGTCGGTGGCCAAGCTGCCCTACGAGGCGGCCCTCGACGGCATCAGCTGGACGGCCTCGGCCACCCCCGGGGCCTTTGGAACCACCATGACGGACCGGATCGCCAACCTGAGCACCTGCCTCGATGGGTTCTGCGCCAGCAAGGGGTTCCACATGAACGTGAACGTCCTGAACCGCGAGACCCTCCTCGATGCCATGGAGCACCCCGAGAAGTACCCCCAGCTGACCATCCGGGTATCGGGGTACGCGGTCAACTTCACCAAGCTCAACCGGGAACAACAGATGGACGTGATCAACCGAACCTTCCACGTCAAAGTCTGAGGAATTTCACCGCGGAGGCGCGGAGGTCGCGGGGAAGAACGGCAAGAAAAGAAGGGAAAAGCGTCATGATGGAAGACACCAGAAAAGCCGAAGGCCCCCTCCCCGTCCGTCCGGCACCCGGCCTCAGGACGACCCACCATCCCCGGATCACTGACCCCCTGGCCCTCCCCGGGTTCGTCCACAGCGTCGAGCGGGGGGCCACCGTCGACGGCCCCGGGGTGAGGTACCTGGTCTTCCTGGCCGGTTGCGCCTTCCGGTGCCTCTACTGCCACAACCCCGACACCTGGAAGGCCTACTCCCACCAGAAAAAGAACCTCGGCGACCTGGTGGACGACATCGGACGGTACCTGCCCTACATCCAAAAACGGGGCGGGATCACGGTGTCCGGCGGAGAGCCCCTGGGCCAGGCAACGTTTGTGAAGGCCCTGTTCGAGGAGCTCAAGGACCGTTGGGGGCTGCATACCGCCCTCGACACCCAGGGCAACCTGGGGAGCCGCCTCGACGACGCCTGGTTCGCCCCGGTCGACCTCCTCCTCCTCGACATCAAGCACATGGACGACGCCCGCCACCGGGAGCTCACGGCCTTCCCCAATGCCCCCACCCTCGGGTTCGCCCAGCGCATGTCTCGTCTCGGGAAGGAGATGTGGATCCGCCACGTGGTGGTCCCCGGCTGGACCGACGGCCTTGACCACGCCGCCCGGCTGGCCGATTTCGTGGCCACCTTACCAACCGTGACCCGGGTCGAACTGCTCCCCTTCCACCAAATGGGGACCCACAAGTGGAAGGAACTGAACCTGGAGTACAAGCTGGCCGACACCCTACCCCCTACGGCAGAAGCGATGGACCGTCTCAGGGCTGTGTTCCGCGACCGCGGTTTGACCGTCTTTTAGGAGGATGTTTTGAACGAGCTGACGTTGTTTTTCCTCGCCCTGGTGCCCATCGCCGGCCTCATGCTGGCCCTGGGGGTGTTCAAGGCCCCGGCCCACTGGGCCATCCCCGCCACCTGGGCCGTCGGCGCCGCCCTGGCCTGGCTGTTTTGGGGGTTCGGCCCCGAAAAACTCCTGGGCGCCAGCCTGGAAGGGGCCGCCTTCGCCCTCTGGCCCATCATGCTCGTCATCGTGGCGGCCATTTTCACCTACAAACTGGCCGAACTGACGGGAGCCCTGACCACCATCAAGACCATGTTGGCGGGAATCACTACCGACAGGCGCATCCAGGTGTTGATCCTGGCCTGGGGCTTTGGCGGCTTCCTCGAGGCCGTGGCGGGCTACGGCACGGCCGTGGCCATCCCGGCGTCCATCCTGGCCATCTTGGGGTTCAACCCGGTCTTCGCCGCCGTGATCAGCCTCATCGCCAACACCGTGCCGACGGCCTTCGGCGCCGTGGGCATCCCGGTCTCCACCCTGGCGGCCCTGACCGGCCTCGAGCCCGCCCGGCTCAGCCTGGCGGTGGGACTGCAGCTGACCCCCTTCATCCTCCTCATTCCGTTCGTCCTGGTGGTCCTGGTCGGCGGTGGAATCAAGGCCCTGAAGGGAGTGGTGGGCGTCACCCTGGCGGCGGGCCTCGGGTTCGCCGTCCCCCAGTTGGCCGCGGCCGCCTTCCTCGGGCCCGAACTCCCGGCCCTCCTGGGGTCCATCGGCGCCCTGGGGGCCACCATTGCCTATACCCTGGTGTTCCACAAAAAGGACCGGGGCCATTCGGACGTGACCCTGGGCCAGGGTCTGAGGGCTTGGCTGCCCTACATGCTGGTCTTCGCCTTCGTCCTGGCCGCCAGCAAGCTCGTCCACCCCGTTTACGAGTTCCTGGCCCCGTTTCACACGACCTTCGTCTTCTTTGACGGCGGCAAGCCCGTGGACTTCAAGTGGCTTTCCACCCCCGGGGTCCTGATTCTGGCGGCCTCCATCCTGGGGGCCCTCCTCCAGGGTGCCCGGCCGGCGGCCATCGGCAAGACCTTCGGGAAAACCGTCTGGTCTCTGAACAAGTCCTTCGTCACCGTAGTCTCCATCCTGGCCCTGGCCAAGGTCCTCGACTACTCAGGGATGATCGGCAGCCTGGCCGCGGTGCTGGTGGCCGTCACCGGCTCGTTCTACCCCCTGTTTGCCCCCCTGATCGGAGCCCTGGGCACCTTCGTGACCGGCAGCGACACCTCGTCGAACGTGTTGTTCGGCAAGCTTCAGCTGACGGTGGCCCATCAGACAGGCTTGAACCCCTACTGGCTGGCGGCGGCCAATACCGCCGGGGCCACGGCCGGGAAGATGATCTCGCCCCAGTCCATCGCCGTGGCCACCGGCGCCACCGGGCTCACCGGCCAGGAGGGAAAGATCCTCGGCCAAACCCTGGGCTTCTGCCTGGCCTACGTGCTGCTGCTCGGAACCTTGGTCTGGGCTCTAGGACCGTTTGTAACGTTTTGAAAGGAGAGACCATGAAAACTGCCGCCGACATCAAGATCGCCTTCTTCGACACCAAGCCCTACGACCGGGAGTCCTTTGAGCTCCAGAACAAGGCCTTCGGGTTTCAGTTGAAGTTTTTTCCCAGCCACCTCACCGAAGAAACGGTGAGCCTGTGCAAGGGCTACGACGCCGTGTGCGTGTTCGTCAACGACCGGGTGACCAAGGGCATCATCGAAGCTCTGAAAGCCCTGGGCATCACCCTGGTCGCCCTCCGGAGCGCCGGGTACAACAACGTCGACCTCAAGGCCGCCGCCGGGGCCGTCAAGCTCAGCCGGGTCCCCGCCTACTCGCCCCACGGGGTCGCCGAACACGCGGTGGCCATGATGCTGACCCTGAACCGCAAAACCCACAGAGCCTACTACCGGACCCGGGACAACAACTTCAGCATCCACGGCCTCGTGGGGTTCGACATGTACGGCAAAACCGCCGGCATCGTGGGCACCGGGCAGATCGGCCGGATCGTTTGCGAAATCCTCAAGGGCTTCGGCATGACGGTCATCGCCTACGACCCCTTCGCCCCGGCGGAATGGGCTGCGTCCAAGGGTGTCGAACTGGTGGACCTCGGGGCCCTCTACGAGCGCTCCGACATCATCAGCCTCCACTGCCCCCTGACCCCCCAGAACATCCACATGATCAACCGGGGGACCATCGAGCTGATGAAGAACAACGTGATGATCATCAACACCGGCCGGGGCAAACTCATCCGGTCCGAAGACCTCCTCGAGGCGCTGCGGGAAGAGCGGGTGGGCAGCGCGGGCCTCGACGTGTACGAGGAAGAGACCGATTATTTCTTCGAGGACTTCTCCAGCGCCATCATGAAGGACGACGTCCTCGCCCGGCTGATCAGTTTTCCCAACGTCCTGGTCACCAGCCACCAGGCCTTCTTCACCGAAGAGGCCTTGGCCAACATCGCCACCACCACCCTGGAAAACGTCCGGAGTTTCCTGATCGACGGCGTCATCCTCAACGAAGTTTCTGCGGGTTAAGTTGGAAGTTCCCCCGCCGGTCCCTTAGTTTTAAGGAACCAGGGGGAGCCTCAATGAAGTCCATTTCGCTCAAGGTCACGCTTTTGGCCGTGGGGACGACCTTGCTGGTCGGAGCCGGGGCCGCCGTTGCCTCGGTGTTCTTCCTCTTCCAGACCTCGGGGGTCAGCCAGGAGCTCCTCGGACACAGTCTCCGGGAAGGCTACGACAGGACCATCCAAAACGCCGTCCAGGTGGCCCACACCACCTTGTCGGGTCTGGTAAAGGAAAAGGAGGCCGGGCTGATCAGCGACACCGAGGCCCGGAAACTGGGGGCCAACCTGCTGAGGTCCATGAAGTATGGGACCAACAGCTACTTCTGGGCCGACACCTACGAGGGTCAGAACGTGGTGCTCCTCGGGTCGGCCACCGAAGGGACCAACCGTTGGAACCTCAAGGACGCCAATGGCAAGCTGCTCATCCAGGAGATCAGCGCCGCAGGACGCCAGACAGGCGGGGGCTTTGTGGACTACATGTTCCCAAGACCCGGCGAGACCGAGGCCAAACCCAAGAGGGGCTACGCCCTGGCTTTCGAGCCTTTCGGCTGGGTCATCGGTACCGGCAACTACGTCGACGACATCAACACCACCCTTGAAAACTACCGGATCCAGGCCCAGGGCGCCCTGGCCGTGAACGCGGCCATCCTGTTGGCCATCTTGGGCCTCGGGTTGGCCTTCGCCGCCGTCCTGGCCGTTTGGATGGGCCGGAGGATCGGCCAGCCCCTCCGGGAGATCAACGGCGCCCTCGAACAGCTGGCCCAGGGGGAGGCCAACTTGACGGCCAGCCTCCCCGTCCGGACCCAGGACGAAGTCGGCCGCCTGGCCCAGTCGTTCAACGCCTTCATCGGCAACCTCCGGATCCTCCTCACCACGGTCCGGGACTCCATGGATGCCTTGGGGACCACGGGGACAGAGCTGTCGGCCAACACCACCGAGACCGCCGCCGCCACCCATCAGATCACCACCAACATCCAGAGCGTCGGCCACCTGGTGAGCACCCAGTCGGCCAGCATCACCGAGACTTCGGCCACCGTGGAAGAAATCGGGAAAACCTTCCAAAGCTTCCACAAAATGGTCGAGACCCAGGCCCTCGAGGTGAAGAACTCCACCCGGTCCCTGGAATCCATGGTGTCGGAGGTCGAAGGGCTGGTCACCGAGGTGGTCCAAGCCTCGGGCCTCTTCCTCCAACTTCAACAAGATTCCACCGGGGGCATCCAGACCATGGACGCCGTGGCGGCCGCGGTAGGCCGGATCACCGCCCAGTCAGAAAATCTTCAGGAAACCAACCGGGCCATCACGGCCATTGCCGGCCAGACCAACCTGCTGGCCATGAACGCGGCCATCGAAGCGGCCCATGCCGGGGATGCCGGCCGAGGGTTTGCCGTCGTCGCCGACGAAGTCCGGAAGCTGGCAGAGTCGGCTTCCCTCCAGGCGAAGGCGTCCAAGGAGGTCCTGAAGGATATCCAGAAGGTCATCCTGGACGTACGAAAGGCCTCCGCCGAAGCCGGCGAGGTCTTCTCGTCCATCGCGGGACAGGTGCCCCGGGTGGTGGCCCTCCAGTCTCACCTCGAAAAGACGCTCACCGTCCAGGCCGCCGAAAACCGCAACGTTCTGACCATGTTCCAGGCCATTGAACGGCTCTCCAGCGAAATCCAGGCCGGCAGCGGTGAGATGGAACAGGGTACCCAGACCATCCTCGAGGAAATGACCCGGCTGGTTAGGATCAGCCAGGAAGTTCAGGCCAGTATGGGAGAAATCGGCAACGGCACCGAGGAGATCAACCGGGCCATCCACGCCATCTCCACCCTGACCATCGGGACCAAGGACTCCATCGAGGACGTCGACCGCCTCACCCACCGCTTCCAGCTTTAGGCGCTTGGCCTTTCGACCAAAACCAGAGGGCCATGAGCATGATGCCATGGTCATATTCTCCTGAGCCGACTTGGGCCAAGACCTCGTCCACCGGCCTCAGGCCGACCCGGACGAACTCGTGGTCATCGAGGTGCCGCTGTCCCGGGGTGAGGCCTTCGGCACGGAAGGTGGAAACAGAGTTGGTCATGAACGAGGGGTTGGGGTTGGTTTTTCCGAGGAATCGAAGGGACCCGGCCTTCCAGCCGGTCTCCTCTTCCAGTTCCCGGGCGGCGGCGGAACCGGCGTCCTCGCCGTCGTCGACCATGCCGCCGGGGAACTCCCAAACGGCCCGGCCGAGGCCGTGGCGGAACTGACGGACCATGAGGAAGCAGTCCCGGCCGGCCTCGTCCTTCACCACAGCGATGACGTTGGCCCAGTCCGGGGCGTCGACCAGGAGAAACCGTGCCTCACGCCCGTCAGGACCCCGGCGCCGGCTCTCCTTCAGATCAAAAATGGGGGTGGGGTAAACCGACCGTTCGTCGAGGATCTCGAAGTCCAGGTCGGCATCGCTCTTCTCCATGTTCAGGGCATCTTACTTGGCGGGCTTCTCGATGGAAAGCAGGGTGACTTCAAACACCAAGGTGGCGTTGGGACCGATCTTTCCGCCGGCGCCGTTGGGACCGTAGGCCAGGGCCGACGGGATGGTGAACTTCACCTTGCTGCCGACGTTCATGAGCTGGATGCCTTCGGTCCAACCGGGGATGACCTGGTTGAGGGGGAAAGTGGCCGGCTGCTTGCGCTCGATCGAACTGTCGAACACGGTGCCGTCGAGGAGCTTGCCCTCGTAGTCGACCATCACGGTGTCGGTGGCCAGGGGCTTGGGCCCGGTGGCGGGGGTGAGCACTTCGTACTGCAGACCGCTGGCGGTGGTGGTCACGCCGGCCTTCTTGCCGTTTTCGGCCAGAAATTTGGTCTCTTCGGCCAGGGCGGCTTCGCCCTTCTTCTTGGTGGCTTCGGTGATGGCGGCCTGGACGATCTCATTGGCCTTTTCAGCGGTGACCTTGCCTTCCTTCTTCTCGATGGCATCCTTGATGCCCGAAAGGAACGCATCGTAGTCGATTTCGACCGAAGTGGACTTCAGGCTGCCGCCGACCAGGGTGCCGAAGGCATAGCTGACGTCGGCCTTGGAGGTTCCGGCGTTGGTGGGGGGAGTGTTGGCCTGGCAGGAGACCAGGAGGGCGGCGCAGGCGGCGGCCCAAAGGAGCTTCTTCATGAGACAATCCTTGGAGAAAGATGGGAAACAACAGCAGAATAGCGATTTCCCGAAAACTCTGCAAGGATGGATCAATGACCACCGGCGGCGGCAGGGGCTTCCGCGGCCGGGGGCGGCGGCTGGGGAATGACTTCCACCTGAGGCTGGGATTCGTCGATGGCCGAATCGGGGTTGGGACGGGGGACGTAGTCGGGGAACGGTCCGTAGAGGACGAGGACCCGGCCTTCGGCCAGGAGCCGCCGGTTGGCTTCCCGGGACAGGATCCGGTCCCAGTCCGTGTCGGCCAGGATGAGGTCGCCCGGCCGGGCACCCCATACCCCCCGGGCCACGATGCGCAGGGGGTCAAAACCGATCCGGTCACGCCAGCGCTCCTCGTTGAACCGGCCCAGGCTGGTCCCCGCTTGGCCCCACTTGGTGGCGAATTCCGGCAGGGTCATCGAGGGGTCGAAGACGATTTCACCCCGGGGATCGAGGAGCCGAAACGACAGCGAGGGCTCCCACCGGGCCTTCAGACCCGTCCCTTTCCAGGGCAGGTCGCCCATGGCGAACACCACCAGACCAGAAAAGTCCCGGGAGGGCGCCCACTTCACCAGGGGTGGAACCTCGTTGGGCTCGGCAGGTTCGGAAAGCACGGGAGCCAGGCCGTCCCACAGACCCACCGACCAGACCATCTCGAGGACCGAATAGTCCTCGTCCACCCGGCTGGAAACGAACTTCAGCCGTTCGCCCAACTGGGCGACGCCGGCCTCCACGGTCGGGTCCTCGGCCATCACCTCGGCCAGGGTCTTGCCCGACACCACCGGAATCTTCCCGGCTTGCCGGACAAACTCCTGCTGAACCACCCGCTCGGCCTCCTGTTCGGCCAAGAACCGCCGCTTGGGCGGGGTGGCTTCGGTATCCGTGGGGAGTTTGGTCTTGAGGGTCAGGGTGAAGATACCGGCTTCCCAGTCCCAGGCTCCTTCCGACACCAGGGCCGGCAGCACCGGCGCCGGCTCCGACGAGGCGAAGGTTCCCAAAGGACAAACTAGGAAGAGGAGAATACCCATGACGGGAAATAGAAACACCCCCGAGCCCACCGCCCGGCGTCGCGAGGAGACCTTTCGGCAAGCGCCGAACGGACCGAGAACCGGAGCGTACTCTTGTACGTGAGGATTCTCGGGAGTACGGCGCGCCGACGAAAGGTCCCGCAGTAGCCGCGCGGTGGGCGAGGTGCTACCCACGGTGGGAGCCTTTGTACGGGCCAGTGTCCTTCAACGCAGCGATCACGAGGTTCTGGCCGATTTTCAGCATCGAGGGCTTCAGCCCCGGGTTGTCACGTTCGATCATGGCGGCGCTCACCCCGTACCATTGGGCAATTTCTGAAAGCGTATCGCCTTTTTGCACCGTGTACAAGTAATACTGAATGAGCTTGAGCTGGGGATCGTCCAGGGCCGTCCGGAGGGGCTCCACCCAGGAGGGCTTCACCTTGAGGTCGTAGCCATCCTTCAAGACGGGCGTCAGGTGGTACACCAACTCCTTGTTGGCCGCCCGCAGCTCGTCCACAGGGACCCCGGCAGCCTGCCCCAACAGCCTCAGGTCGACCATGCGGTCGATCCGGACCCGGTCCCAGTCGGGAGACGGTTCCCAATCCACCGAAAAGCCCGTTTCGTTCCACCGGGCCGAGATCCGGGCCAGGGCCAACAGCTGGGGAACATAGCCGGCCGTTTCCTTGGGAAGCAGCCCTTTGTCGAGGAGCTTCCAGTAGTCCCGCTCTCCCTTGGCCTTCTTGAGGATGCCTTCGATCCGGCCCAGCCCGGCGTTGTAGGCGGCCAGGGCCAGGTACCAGTCGCCCAGCCGTCGGTAATTGTCCTTCAGCTTCTTGAGGGCACCGTCGGTGGACTTCCACCAGTCCCGGCGCTCGTCGACGTAGGCGTTGATCTGCATGCCGTAGCCGCCCACGCTGTTTCGCATGAACTGCCACATGCCGGCGGCGCCCACCCGGCTGGTGGCCCCGGCGTTGAACCCCGATTCGACGGCGGCCAGCCAGTAGATCTCGGTCGGCATCCCTTCTTCGGCCAGGCGGCGGCGGATGAAGTCCCGGTAGGGTTTCACCCGCTCCAGGGACTTTTCCACCCAGGCCCGGCCGGGTCCCAGGTAGTACGCCATGGCCTTGGCGATCCGGGGATGGTCGGAAGGAGGAAGGGAAAGAACCTCAGGGGGCAGGACCGAGCCGACGGGTTCAAGGAAGGCCGACACCGGTTCGGCCTCGATCGATAGGACGACCGGAGCCTCCACCGGAGCCTGGGCCCAAGTCATCAGGGGAGTCCCCGCCAACAGACAGAAAATCAAACCGATAATCCTTCCGTACGCCGTAGCGAGGTTGCGGATCACAGTTTTTCACCGAAATAGACCCCGGCCCACTCCCACGCGCCGTTCACGTCGGGGTCGGCGGGGTATTCGACCCGGCGGAAATAGAAGTACCAGGTGGGAATCCGGTAGTTCCAACCGGTGCTCCTCAGGTAGGCCTCGCCCTCGTTCGAGAGCTCGTCGAGCTTTTCGGTGAACCTCACCTCGCCGCCGCCGCCGTAGTTGGCCTGGCGCACCAGTTCCCGGAGGAAGAGGCGGACGTCAAAGGCTTCGGAAAGGGTGTCGGTGACGTCGTTGTTGTCCCAGCTGACGGCGAAAAACCCGACCTTGGCCCGGAGGCTTTCCATGGTGACCGTGTCGTTGTTCAAAATGGCCCGCCTCAGCTGGGCCATGAGTTCGGTCAGGTCCTGCCGAATCCAGGAACGGTCGGTCTGGGCCAGGTCGACCAGGGCGTGGACCCGGCTGGCGGCCTTGGGTTCACCCGGCACCGTCGGGTCGGAAAACTTCAGGAAGGAATAGTACGCCGTCTGGGCGTCATCCCACTGGCCCAGGGCTTCCGAAGCCCGGCCCCAGGCGTAGAACAGGTCGGGGCTGGTCATCTTGTACCGGAACCGGGCGTTGAGCTCGTCGAAGACCGTCCGTTTTGCCGAGGGATCGGTCTCCAGGGGGATGAGGTTCACCAAGCAGAGATAGTGGATGGACTCCCCTTTCTCCACCAGGTCGGGGAGGGACTTCAGGATGCGCCGGTAATACGTCCGGGCCAGGGGCAGGGCCCCGGCCTGACGGTAGTTTTCGGCCACTTCGTAAAGATAGTGGGCCCCGTAGGGGTCGGTGGGATTCTGGGCGGCGTAGGTGGTCAAGAGGAGGTTGATCCGGGAGATCTCCCCCTGGACCCGGAGCTTCTGGGTGATTTCGTGGAGCAGGGTGAACCGGGTGGCCCCGGGTTGGTCTTCCCGGGCCAAAAGCTGGAACAGCGACCGTAGGGACGCCCGCTGGTCGGAGGTGCCGACGATGAAGAAATCTTCCCTGGTCCCCGATTGGGCGATGAAAAACGCCAGGACCAGGGCCAGCAAGGGGGGCAGGAGACCGAAGAAGCGCTTCATCGGGGCTACCATACCATGGGGGTCCGAGGGCTGTCCACCAAACGGCGTCTCCCATTAGAATGGGCCCATGCGGATCTCCTGCCTCGCGACAGGGTTGGCCCTCCTCGGTTCGGCACCGGTCTTCGGTGATGAACCGCTGGTGCTGACCTTCACCGGCGACCTCATGGCCCACGCCAAGAACCAGGCCATGGCCGACTACGGCGACCTTTACCGGGCCCTGGCCCCCTGGCTGCTCACCGACGACTTCAGTTTCATCAACCTCGAGACCCCCGTCGATCCGGACCGGCCGACCAGCGACTACCCCCAGTTCAACGCCCACCCGGCCTACGCCGAGGCCGCAGTGGCGGGGGGCTTCGACGTCTTCGCCCTGGCCAACAACCATTCCAACGACTTCGGGTCCTCTTCGGTGGACGCGACACTGAAAACCGTCCGCGCCATGGAAGAGTCCGGCTTGGCCTGGTCGGGGCTCCGGGACAAAGCCGCGGATCCCATCGTCCCCATCCTCTTGGAAAAGAAGGGATGGAAGATCGGCTTTGTTTCCATCACCAACCTGATCAACCGATGGCCCGGGGCGGCCCGGGTCAACCTAATCAGCCTCTGGGATATCTGGAGTAAAAAGGTCCGCCCGGAAACCCAGCAGGCCCTCCTGGACCAGGTCAAAGTCTGGAAAGCCGGGGTGGACGTTCTGGTGGTCGCCCTCCACGACGGGGTGGAGTACTCGTCGACACCGGATCCGATCCAGGTGGAATTCGACCGCCGGCTGGTGGACGCCGGGGCCGATATCCTCTGGGGCCACCACCCCCACGTGCTCCAGCCCTGGGAGTGGGTGGCCACCGCCCGGGGTCCCCGGTTGCTGATGTATTCCCTGGGCAACTTTGTGTCCCGGCAGTCCTCGGGCCTGGGGCCCGCCGACGGCGGGAAGCCGGCGGCCAGGACCGGCGATGGAGCCCTGATGCAGGTCACCCTGAACCGGTCCCAAGGCGGCATCGGTTTGTCGGCGGTCCCGGTGCCCTTGAACAATTACGTCGATCCCCAGAAAGGAACCATTGTCCTTCCCACCGAAACCCTGGTCCGGGAGGCCCCCGAAAAGTGGCGGCCGTACTACCGCCTCCGTTGGGAAGCACAGAAGGCCTGGGCCGCCCCGGGGGATTGAGGCACCCGTTTCTTTTCCTTACACTGCTACTCAACGATTTCCTCCGGAGGATCCCATGCCCGCCCAACCCGTTTCCATGACCCCCCAAGGACTCCAAGTCCCCGACCACGTCATCCTTCCCTTCATCGAAGGCGACGGCACCGGCCCCGATATCTGGAAGTCTTCCGTGGCCGTTTTCGACGCCGCCGTGGCCAAGGCCTACGGAGGCAAGCGCCAGGTCGAGTGGAAGGAAGTCCTCGCCGGCGAGAAGGCCTTCAACCAGACGGGGAACTGGCTTCCCGACGAGACCCTCGACGTGTTCCGCAGCCATCTGATCGGCATCAAGGGCCCCCTGACCACCCCGGTGGGCGGCGGCATCCGGTCGCTGAACGTGGCGCTGAGGCAGATGCTCGACCTCTACGTCTGCCTCCGGCCCGTCAAGTACTACGACGGCGTCCCCTCCCCCGTGAAGCACCCTGAGAAGGTCGACATGGTCATCTTCCGGGAGAACACCGAAGACATCTACGCCGGCATCGAGTACGCCGGCGGTACCGACGAGGCCGCCAAGCTGCTGACCTTCCTCCAGGAAAATTTTCCCAAGGAATTCAAAAAAATCCGTTTCGGCACCGCCGAGGCCACCGCGGCCTGGCAGAAGGCCCTGGAGGCCAAGGGCGCCCCGAAGCGCGACCTGCCGGTCATGGTGGGCCTGGGCATCAAGGCCGTCAGCTACGCCGGCACCGAACGGCTGGTCCACACGGCCATCCAGTACGCCATCGACAGCGGCCGAAAAAGTGTCACCCTGGTCCACAAGGGCAACATCATGAAGTTCACCGAGGGTTCGTTCCGGGACTGGGGCTACCACGTGGCCAAGCAGTTCTTCGGCGCCGAACCCGTGGACGGCGGCCCCTGGATGATGATTCCCCACAACAAGCCCGGGGCTGGCCTCATCATCAAGGATTCCATCGCCGACATCACCCTTCAGCAGGTGCTCACCCGTCCCGAAGACTTCGACGTCATCGCCACCCTCAACCTCAACGGCGACTACCTTTCCGACGCCTTGGCGGCCCAGGTGGGCGGCATCGGCATCGCCCCCGGCGCCAACATCAACTACATCACCGGCCATGCCATTTTCGAGGCGACCCACGGCACCGCTCCCAAGTACGCCAACCTCGACAAGGTGAACCCCTCGTCGGTGCTCCTCTCGGGGGTCATGATGTTCGAGTACCTGGGCTGGAAGGAAGCCGCCTCCCTGATCGAAAACGGCATCAAGAACGCCATCACGGCGAAGACCGTCACCTACGACTTTGCCCGGCTCATGGACGGCGCCACCGAAGTCGGCTGCATGGCCTTCGGCCAGGCCGTCATCGAGGGGATGGAATAATGCTCAAGGATCCCGTCCGCAAGGCGACTCTGGCTTCGGGAGTGATCCTCACTGTCCTGGGAGTCCTACTCCTCTTCTGGACCCAGAACGTCATCGACGGGCTGGTCCGCTGGTGGCCCCTGGCCATCACCGTCTGCGGGTTTTGGGCCCTGTACAAGGCGTTCTTCCGCCAGGCCCGTCCTTCGGTCCTGCTGATGGGACTGCTGCTGTCCCTCACGGGAACGTTCATGCTCATCCTCAACACCCTGGTTCCCGCCTCCCTGGGGATTCAGCAGCTCTGGCCGGTGTTCATGGGCATCGTCGGCGTCAGCCTCATCCCCTACGGTGCCCGGTACCGGCGGACCATCCGGGTCTCCCTGGTGGTCCCCGGCCTCATCCTCATCGTCCTGATGGGGGTGTTCCTGCTCTTCAGCCTCTCCATCGTCAAACAGTCGTTCAGTGAATTCGTCATCGGCTGGTGGCCCTTGGTCCTCGTGTTCATGGGCATCACCCTCATCGCCAGCGGCTGGGTGGGGAAAAAGGAATGATCTCAAGGTCTCTCTGGGCCGTCCTGCTTCTGGCGGGGACGGCCCTGTCCCTCCCGGCCCAAACCCCGGATCCTGATCCGGTCCGGTGGCTAGGCCTGACCCCAGAAGCCGCTTACCGGGACCTCGGCCCCCCCTCGGAAGTCTATGCCCTGGCGGTCACCGAGGCCGCCTGGCAGGCGGTTCATTTCTATCCCGACCACACCTACCTGTTCTGGACCGGAAACCGGGTCTGGCAGGTTCGTTTTGACCGATTATGGTCCGGCACCATCTCAGGAGTCTCCATGGGAGCCTCCCGGTCCGACGCCGAAGGCCTCCTGGGCGAACCCGCGGTCCGGACCGCCGACCAGTCCCTTTGGAACCTCCCCTACCAGGCGTTTCCGCGCCGGCTCCGGCTGGTGTTCGTCGACGGACTGGTGGCCGACGCCTACGTGTACCGGAGCGACCTATGAGTTCCCAGGCCCCGGGCATCTGCCTGGTCCTCACCGGCCCGACCCTGGCCGACTGCCAGGCCCAGCTCGACCAAAGCCGGGCCCACCTGGCCCTGGCCGAAGTCCGGGCCGACCTCCTCGGTCGCGCCGAATGGCCCGGGCTGAACGAGTTCAGCCGGAAGGCCGGACTCCCCCTGATCCTCACCCTCCGTCAGCCCCGGGACGGGGGCAAGTGGACGGGTTCCGCGGGAGAACGCCGGGCCTTTTTCCAGGTCGCCCTGGAAGGCGCCTGGACCTGGTTTGACCTCGAAGACGACCAGCGCCTCCCCGACCTGGAAGCCGTCTGGACCGGGCGCGGGGGCAAGCTGGTGGTCAGCTTCCACGATTTTGACGGCGTCCCTGCCGGGTGGGCCGCCCGGTTGAAGGCCGCCGGGGGGCCGTCGGTGACCGCCAAGGCCGCCGTGTTTCCCAAGAGCTCGGCCGATTTTCTCCGGTTTCTGACGGAACTGAAGGCCCTCCCCCCCGGCGACCGGGTCGCCCTGGCCATGGGAGGCTTCGGGTTCGCCAGCCGGGTCCTGGCCGCCCGGCTGGGCAGCCGGTGGACCTACGCCTCGGTACCCGGCTCGCCGGCGGCCCCTGGTCAGACCGACCCCGAGACCCTCCAGACCCTCTACCGGTTCGGCCGGCAAACTCCGCTGACCCCGGTCTACGGCATCGTCGGCAACCCGGTATTCCATACCAAGAGCCCGGTGATCCACAATCCGGCCCTGGCCAAACTCGAACTCCCGGGGACCTACATCCCCTTCCTGGCCGACGACCTTCCCGCCTTCTTCGCCGCCTGCGATCTGCTGGAGGTCAAGGGGCTTTCCTGCACCATCCCGTTCAAAGAAGACGTGCTCCTCCACCTGGGGACCCTGTCTCCGGCCGTGAGGGCGACCGGGGCCTGCAACACCCTGTGGCGGAGCGGACCCGGTTCACCCTGGAGCGGAGACAACACCGATGCCCCGGGCTTTTTGGCGCCCCTGGAGCCTCTCATCGACGATTGGTCCGACCTGAGGGCCACAGTGGTCGGTACCGGAGGCGCCGCCCGGGGTGTGGTTTGGGCCCTGCGTCAGCGGGGCGTCAAGGTGGTGGTCCTGGGCCGGACCCCGGCCAACGCCATGGCCCTGGCCCAGGAGTTCGGCGCCGAATGGGCCCCCCTGGGCCCGGAAAGCCGTTTGGTGGTCGAAGACCACCCCGACCTCATCGTCCAGACCACCAGCGTCGGCATGGGAGACACCGCCGGCCAGGATCCCCTGGAATGGTACGACTTCACCGGCCGGGAGATCGCCTACGACATCATCTACGCCCCCCGGTGGACGACCTTCCTCACCCGGGCCAAGGACGCCGGCTGCCGCATCCTCTTCGGCCAGGACATGCTGGTAAACCAGGCCTTCGGCCAGTTCGAGCGGTTCACGGGACTCCCCTACCCCCGGGAAGCCCTCAACCTGTAGAACCCGATGCCGGCGGCCACGGCCGCGTTGAGGCTGTCGTGGCCCTCGGCCATGGGGATCACCAGGGCCAACCCGCACACCGAACGGTCGGCCGGCGACAGGCCCTCGAATTCGTTGCCCACCCAGGCGGCCAGGGGGCCCTCCAAGGCGGTTCGGCCGGCCTCGGACCCCACCCACTCTTCCAGTCCGCCGGCTCCCGGTTCCAGCACCAGGGCAACATTGGTCCAACCGGCCGCTCCGAAAAGCCGCCGGGTTTCCTCGGCTGTGTCGGGGAGGATGACCGGAGGATGGGCGTACACGGCGCCCATGGAGACCTTGGCGGTCCGCCGGCTGAAAGGATCGCAGGTTTGGGGTCCCACCGCCACCGCGTCCCACCCCAGGGCCAAGGCGCTGCGGAACACCGAACCGAGGTTTTCGGGGTCCGTCAACCGGGGCACGACCGCCAAACGCCGCGGCGCGGGGGACCGGCCGAGGAAGGTCTCCAGGGTCAGGGGTTGGGGCCGGCGGGCTGCGGCGACCACGCCCCGGTGGAAGGCGAAGCCCGCCCATTTCTCCATCTCGGCCGGGGTGAGGACCGTCACGGGGCAGCGGCCGCCGGCCAGGGAAGAAAACTCTTCCTCGTGGGCCGCCAGGCAGAGGACGGCTTCGGGGACCAGGGACGAGGCCAGGAGCCGGCGGACCAGGGTGGCACCTTCGGCCAGGGTGAGGTCCGAGCGGGTCCACTGGCGGTCGTTGAACGCCCAAAACGCTTCAACGGCCGACCGATCCTGCCGATGGGATAAAGACATGCGTACTCCTTGGTTGATCCTGGCCATCATCCTGGCCGCCGGCCCCGTCTCAGCCGGTCAGTTGCTCTGGACCCCGGGCGGCGAGACGCCGGCCCTGGTGTTGAGCCTCGGCGACGGCGTCATCAAGAAAACCCTCGACCTCCCGTCAGGGGCTTCCCACCTCAGCCTGACCCTCCGGTCCTTCCTCCTCGATGACCTGAGGCTGGTGCTGACTTGGAAATCCGGAACTGACCTCTGGGTCCGCGAGGCCAAAAAAATGCCCGGGGCTGAAACCACCGAAACGGTGGCCCTGCCGCCGGGCAAACTGATCACTCTCGAAATCGCCACCCGGGGAGGAACCCCTGTGGCCGTGATCAAGCTTCGGAGGAACTAGGGAAATGTTCCCAAAGTCCTGAGGCTCGAATCTCGTTCTTCTGGCGTCGCCTCAAGGGGACTCCGGTCCTCGCCGTACAAGGAGTACGGCTGTGGTCGTCGTCCCATTTCGGCTTGGCCAGAAGAACGATCTCCTTCGCCTAGAAAGACCTAGGCTTCGCTTCGCTCGCCGCTTGGTCTATCTCTAGTCTGACCCCGAAACGCCTCAGTTCCATCTCCTTAGTCCGCCTGGCTGACGGGCCGGCTGGCCTTTTTGGCTTCCTTTTCCTTTTTTTTCTCGGCGGCGGTCTTCAAAGGGACCTTTTTCACTTCTTTCTTCTGCTTGGATTTGTCGCCCATCACGGCCTCCTACGGTTCAGAGTCTAGGTAAAGTGTAACCAGGACCAGAGGAACGGGCAAGGGGCCTGGAAGATTTGAACCAGTCCGTCCCTTATTCCTCAGAGTCTTTCGGCTTCTCCCCAACCGCCGTCAGCAGCCGTCCCAAGGCTCCAACGACGAGGCTGCCGACGGTTCCCCCGACCAGAAGGCCGCCGGACAGGACGAGCAGCGACCATTTGGCGGCGGTGAAAAACGCCGCCATCCAAGCCACCGGTTCCCAGTCCGGGGGGAGCAGGAGGGCCAAAACCACGAAGCCGTTCTCCAAAAAATCGCAGGCGGCCCCGGCCAGGGGGACCAGGGGGAGCAGGTACCACCAGGCCCAACCGGGGTTGGACTTCTTCAGGAGGTAGAGGGTGCAGGCCGTCAGGAAGACCCCGTAGGCCAGCAGAAAGCCCAGGTCCGTGGGCCACAGCACCGTGAGATAGTGCAGGCGGCCCTGGTCACCCCAGGAGGAGAAAAGAGCCTGGAGAGCCGCCGGTTCGTACCAAAAACCCGCGTCGGGAACCCCGGCACCGTGGGAGAGGATCTTGAACTGGGCCAGGGCCCAAGGCGCGCCGGTCAGCAACCATTGGAAGGCCAGGACGGGAAAGAACAGGAGCAGGAGGGCCAGGAACCGGACTTTCAAACTGAGGGCCTGGAAAAAATACACCATGACCCGACCTCACAATCCCGACGAGGCAAACACCTCGGCGCCGGCCAGGGCCGTGAAGGCCCGTTCAATCCGGCTGCGGTCGTCGGCGCAGGCCCGGCGCCGGGCCTCGGTTTCCCGGCGCAGGGCCTCGAGGCCCAGGTTCCCGGCGGCCCCGGTGTGGGTGCGGTTGCCGATGGTCTTCCGGGGGTCCAGGCCCCCGAGGGTGCCAAGGTTCTGGCCCACGTGGCGATAGGCGTCGCGGAACGATTCGCCGGCCAGAACCCGCTCATACGCCGCGTCGGTGGCGAAAATGTCCGGGGTGAAGGCCTTTTCCAGGGCTTCAGGGACCACTTCCAGTTTTCGGACCGTGAGCCCGAGGATGGCCACCATCTCCGCGGCCAAGTCGAGGCCCCGGAAATAGGGTTCCTTGGTTTCTTGCAGGTCGCGGTTGTACCCCGAGGGCTGGCTCCGGAGCACGTTCTTCACCAGGGCGGCGTAGGACGACAGGGTGGCGCTCTTGCCCCGGGTCAATTCCAGGGCATCGGGGTTCTTCTTCTGGGGCATGATGCTGCTCCCCGTGCACAGCTCGGCGGGCAGACGGAAGTACCCGAACTCGGGGAGGCTGAACAAAATCAGGTCCTGGGCCATCCGGCTGAGGGTCAGACCGATCTGGTCGAGGACGTCGAGGACGGCCGCCTCGCCCTTGCCCCGGGAATGGCTGGCGGCCAGCACGTTGCGGTGCACCGAGGCAAAGCCCATGAGCGAGGCGCTGTACTCCCGGTCCAGGGGAAGGGGAACCCCGTAACTGGCGGCGAACCCCAGGGGACTGCGGTCCAGGAGCCGGTACGCCGCATCGGCCAGCACCAGGGTGTCGAGGAGCTCTTCGGCCCAGGCCGAGGCCCAAAGCCCCACCGAAGAGGGCATCCCCGTCTGCAGATGGGTCCGGCCCGGCATGGGAACCTGTTCCTGGGCGGCGGCGAAGACGGTCAGGTCGTCGATGAGACCCAACACGCCGCCCCGGACCTGTTCGAACCGGCTGCGGCCAAACACCCGCAGGGCCGTCAGCACCTGGTCGTTCCGGGAGCGGCCGGTGTGGATCTTCTTGCCCGCTTCGCCGAGGACCTCGGTCAGCCGGTTTTCAATGGCCGTGTGGCAGTCTTCATCGCCGCGGGTCACCACGAAGGTTCCCGCCTTCCAGTCTTGGACGATGCGGCCCAGTTCGGCCACCAGGGCGTCGGCCTCGGCGTTGCTGAGCAGTCCGATCTTGGCCAGCTGCCGGGCCTGGGCCATGGACGCCAGGGCGTCGGCGGGCAGCAGCTGCTGGTCAAGCTCGTAGTCCTTTCCGACGGTGTAGCGTTCGATCAGCGCGTCGAGGGTGGTGTTCTTTTGCCAGAGTTTGGCCATAGCAGGCTCCTCAGGGAGAGTTTTTAGTCGATGGAAAGCGGAAGGATGATCCGGGCAACGGTCTCGCCGGGAACGGTGTAGAACTGGAAGAAGTCCCCGGAAAAACCCAGACGTTTGAGCATCAAAATCATGACGACGATGCCCAGGCCGGCCCCTTCCGATTCGTCGAGCACCTCGCCGAGGGCGTCCTCAAGGCTGGCGTACCGGTTGGCTTTCTCGATTTTGTCCTTGACCCTGGCCAGTTCGGCCGGCAGAATCTCGACGCTGTTGCGGATGGCCACGGAGCAGAGGTCCTTCCATTTGAGGAACTCGATCTTGACCGTATAGCCCCGGCTTTTGAGGAGCTTCAGGTACTGGGGCTGGTCATCCAGGGTGTCGCGCTTGAAGGCCGTCATGCCCCTCTGGTAGTCCTCTGAATCCAGGGGGTCGAGGTTGCGGACGGCGAAATAGAGCCGTTTGGTGTTGGCTTTTTTGGCATTGACGGCCAGTTCCCGGATGCAGAAGGAAAGGGCTTCAAACAGCTGGGGGATCCCCAACTCTTCCAGAAAAAGCCTCAGCAGCCGGTCGATGTAGCCCTGGGCGTTAGGGAGGAAAGTATGGGTGGTGATGACCAGGGGTTTTTGGGACTCCTGGGCAGCCAGAATTTGGCGTCGATGGACATCAGAGATCACGGTCTTCCATGGTATGCGGATTCCCGTCCATTGGCAAGCGCCGACCTCGTCTGTTAGAATGGAGGGATGAACCTGCGTTTCCTCCCGCTCTTCCGCTCCGGCGGCTTGCTTTTAGCCCTTTTGGTCCTGACCTCCTGCGGTCTCGGCCGCATGGGCACCGGCATCGTTGTTTGGGCCCCCGAAGGCGCCGCCGTCAAGAACGGCGATCTGGTCTGGCTCTGGGAGCAAAGCCGGATCCGCAAGACCTTCAAGATCCAGAGGCCCGAGGGCGGAGACCCGTTCGAAGTCGACCAGTGGAGGGTCCAAGCCTTCCCGGGAGAAAACGAAGCCAAGGTGTTCCAAACCGGCTTCCTCCCCCTGAAGGACACCTGGGCCGTTTCGGGCAAACAGGGACTTCCGGTCCGGGAGACGGCCGACGCCAACGCCAACCGCATCTACAAACTGGGTGACAACGAAGAAGTGAAAGTCCTGGCCGGCAACGGCGTCCGGGTGAAACAGGGCAACCTCGAAGGCAGTTGGGTCCAGATCCTGACCAAAGACGGGTACTCGGGCTGGGTTTTCGACTATTACCTCTCGATGACCGACAGGGGCCAGGGCGCCTCCAAGCAGCTCAAGGCCAGCGGCCCCGGGGACCAGATGGTCCAAGCGGTCCTCGCCCAGTCCTGGTTTCCCGAAGACATGAAGGCCATGGTCGAACAGGACAGAATCAACCTGACAACCTTCCGGGCCGATGCGGGTCTCCGGTCGGCCGAAGCGCCTCCTGCCCTGCTGTTGCTGCTTCCGGGGATCGACGGACAGGACGAGAGGATCGAACTGCCGGTGGAGGCCGCCCGGAAACTCAGCGACTCCACCTACTCCTTTGGCGGCCCCCACCAAGTCAAGGTTCAGTTCACGAACTCAGAAGGGTCCCGGATGACCCTTTCGTTTACCTGGCAGGGAAAGGCACGGTCGGTTCCGTTGTCCCTCCTGGACGACAACGTCGGCGCCTTGGTCAGCCGGGAAATGGCCTCGAGGCAGCAGAAACTCTCCGAAATCCGCATCAAGGGCTCCACCCTGACCAGCCCCACCTACGGGACCATCCACCTGACCCCCGAGGGAGATTTCACCTGGGAAGGGGCCGGCGAAGCCCTCCCTGACCTGGTGGAAACCAAGGGGAAGGTGGTCTTTGACTGGTTCAAGGACAAGCGACTCATGGGAGAATTCCGGGCTGTCCGTTTTCAGTTCGGCCCCGAAAAGGGCGGGGTGTCCCGGGTCTTCCTTTACCGGTTCCTGAAGGACGGATTCCAGATGCTGCCCGCCGATCCGGCAGACCTGGATCCGACCAAGCAGACCGTGGTCCGTGAGAGCCGCAGCGGACTGTCGCTGTTCTTCACGTTCCACGACTGAGGCCTGACCCATGGCTTTTATCCAGCTCCAGAACGCCGGTTTGGCCTTTGCCGACCGGGACATCCTGGCTTCGGTCAGCTTCACGCTCCACGCCGGCCAAAAAGTCGCCCTGGCCGGGGCCAACGGCTCCGGCAAGACCACCCTCCTGAAAATCCTCGCGGGGTCCCAGGAGCCCGACACCGGCAAACTGATGGTTCCCGAAGGGACCCGGGTCGCCTACCTTCCCCAGTCGGGGATCCTCCTGGGGAGCGGAACCGTGTTCGAAGAAGCCGAGCGGGCCTTCGATCCCTGGCGTCAGTACGAAGCCGAGATGCACGCCCTGGTCGAGAACCTCGACGCCCTGCCCCCGGCCCAGGCCGAGAAAGCCCTCCACAAACACCACGAAATGCAGGAAGCCCTTCTGGAATCAGGGTACTACCGCCGGCGCGAAACCGTGGAGCAGACCCTCCGGGGCCTCGGGTTCTCCAGCGCCGAGCTCGACCGGCAGGCGACCACCTTTTCCGGGGGCTGGCAGATGCGGGTGGCCCTGGGCCGGTGCCTCCTTGAGAATCCCCACCTCCTGCTCCTCGACGAGCCGACCAACTACCTCGACATCGAAGCCAAGGACTGGCTGGAAGGGTTCCTCAAGGCCAGCGCCTGCGGCTTCCTCCTGGTCAGCCACGACCGGGGATTCCTCGACGCCGTGGTTGGCGAAGTGGTCGAGATCTTCCGGGGCCGGCTGACCAGCTACAAGGGCAACTACACCGAATACGAGACCCGGCGCCGGCTGGAAATCGTCCAGATGGAAGAGGCTTACAAACTTCAGCAGGCCGAAATCGAGAAGCAGGAAGCCTACATCAACCGGTTCCGGGCCCAGGCCACCAAGGCGTCCGGGGTCCAGAGCCGGATCAAGGCCCTCGACAAGATCGAACGGGTCGAGATCCCCGAGACCCTGGTTCCCATGCATTTCAAGTTTGCCCCGGCGCCCCACTCGGGCAAGATCGCCCTGGAGCTCACCGGCCTGGGAAAACGTTACGGCGACCATCAGGTCCTCCGGGGCCTCGACTTCACCTTCCTCCGGGGAGAAAAGATCGCCGTGGCCGGACGCAACGGTGCGGGCAAGTCGACGCTCATGCGCATCCTGGCCGGCCAGGACCACCACTTCGAGGGCGGGATGAAATGGGGCACCGACATTAAAGTGGCCTACTTCAGCCAGGACCACGAAAAGGACCTCAACCCGGCCAAAACCGTCCTGGAGGAGGTCGAGGCCGACGCGCCTACCTCCATGGTCCCCCGGCTCCGGGACCTGCTGGGGTCGTTCCTGTTCCGGGGTGACGACGTGTTCAAGAAGACCGCCGTCCTTTCGGGGGGCGAGAAGAACCGGTTGACCCTGGTGAAGCTGCTCCTCCGGCCGGCCAACCTTCTCCTCCTCGACGAACCGACCAACCACCTCGACCTGGCATCCAAGGACGTCCTCCTCGAAGCCCTCGAACAGTTCGAAGGCACCGTGTTCGTGGTCAGCCATGACAAGTACTTCCTCACCCGGCTCGCCCAGAAAGTGTTGGAACTGCGGCCCGAGGGCCACCGGCTCCACCTGGGAGGCTGGGTCGAGTACCAGGAAAAGGCCGGCGCCCACCCCGACGCCCCCCGGCTTTCGGGCAGCGACGGCGGGGCTGGTGCTTCCGACATCCGGACGGTCCGCCAGGCTGGACCTGCGGGTACGGCGGTGTCCAACAGCCAGGCCGACCGGGAAGCCGCCAAAAAGAAACAAACCCTGATCCGCAAGTTGGAACGGGAAGAAGAGGCCATCCTCACGGCCCTCGACGTCCTCGACACCGAACACGCGGCCCTGGCGGCCCAGATGGCCGACCCGGCGGTGTACTCCGACGGCCCCCGGGCCAAGAAGGTCCAGGCCGACTTGACCGCCAACGAAGCCCGGCAGGCCGAACACCACCTCAAATGGGAATCGGTGGCCGCCGAGTTGGAAGAAGCCAAGCGGTGAACCCCGTTCTGCAGGCGGCCTGCGAACGGATGCGCAGCGTCCACCAAGCCGTCCTGGTCGTCGCCTATGGGTCGTTCGCCTCGGGCACCGCCGAGGGGACCAGCGACATTGACCTGGCCGTTTGGGCCCCCGTGGAGGCGCCCGTCCACGACACCGCCCGGCTGGGTGACCGGGACCTCGACGCCTGGATCTATCCCCTCGACCACCAGTACGACGCCCCGGACCTGGTCCGGGTCCATCCGGCGGTGTGTCTCCACGACCCGGACGGCCGGTTCGCCTCCTTCGAGGCGGCGGTGGCCCGGACCCGGGCCGAAGCCCACAAGCCCTTCGATGGGGCGGCCAAAGCCGACCTGGCCGCCTGGTGCCGGAAGATGGTTGTCCGGGCCCGGAGCGGCACCGTCGAAGGCTGCCACCGGTACCATTGGCTGGTGTCCGAAGGACCCGAGCTGTGGTGCCGGTTCCGGGACGTGCCGTGGGAAGGGCCGAAGAAAGCCCTGGCCCGGATGCGGGAAGAATACCCCAAGGACTACGAGGCCTATGCCCGTTTGCTGTCCGGCGCCCTCGACCCGGGGGCCCTGGAGGCTTGGATCGAAGCCGTCCTCCTCGGTTCCGGGACCCAGAATTCCTGACAAGAACGGAATCTGCCGATACTCAATCCATGCGCAACCTCCTTTTGGCCGTCCTGGCCCTGGTCTTCCTGTTTCCCGCCTCTTCCGAAGTGATCTGGTCCGAGACCCGGGACTTCTACGTCGACCCGCCGGCCGGCTGGACGTTTGTGGAAGATCCGACGCCCGAACATTTTGTCATGACCGACGCCGGCCGCCGGATCATCCTCGAGATCTTCAGCCAGGACAAGGGTGACCAAACCGACCTGAAGGCCAAGGCCGCCGACCTGAAAAGCCGGCTCAAGGCCCAGGGAGACGAGGAAATGTTCACCTGGAACGGCCGGCAGGCCTGGCTGGGCAACGTGGCCTTCACCGCCGGTCCCGTGAAGGCCAAGGGCTGGGCCCTGGTGGCCGACGACGGCGACGGCTGGGTTTCGGCCCTGATGTACACCCCCGAAACCGACTATGAAAAAGCCGGCGACATTCTGATCTCCACCCTGAACTCCCTGGCCCTGGGCCTCGACGGCCGGCAGGAGCCGGGTCCCATGAGCGCCTTTTTTGAAGGCACCGCGGCCAAACCCCGGACCGAGTCCCAGGCCCTGGCGGGCCTGCCTTCGGCGTTCTCCATGACCTACAACCTCGACCGCGACGAGACCATCCAAGCCACCCTCGAGCGGGAAACCCGGCTCCTCTTGGCCCAGGTCGGTCCCCAGGTCAGTAGCCAGCAGGTGCTGGCTCCGGGATGGACACGGTTCTACCGGCAGATCTACCGCGGAATGTTCTCCAGTCTGGCGCCTCTGGCCGCCTACTGGCAGGACCAGGTCGCCCAAAAGAAACTCACCCGGGACCAGCTTCCCCAGACCGTACTTTCGTGGCTGCAGGCGTTCACCTACGACCGCAAGGGCGGCCTCACCGACATTTCCACTCCCTGGCAAACCCTGAAAACGGCGGCCGGCGACTGCGACAGCCGGTCCCTCGTTTACCTCGGCCTCATGGAGCAGCTGGGGTTCCCCGGCATCCTCATGGTCAGCGCCGTGTACAGCCACGGGATGGCGGCCCTCGACCTCCCGGGTCAGGGTGCCCGGTTCCCCTTCGACGGCAAGGGCTGGATGGTGGCCGAGCTCACCGACAAGGTGACCCTGGGCATGATTGCCGGCGACAAGGCCGACCCCAACCAGTGGATCGGCGTCGACCTCTGGGGCAAACCCTAGGAGTCGGTCAGACCGACGGTTTCTTTGAGATCAACAGGTACGGCAGCGCCATGACCGCCACCCCGGCGATGGCGTTGCCGAGGGTCACCCAAAACAGGTTGTAAGCGTACCCTTCCCAGCCGATGCCGGCCCCATGACCCGAGAGCAAAATCATGGCCAGCAGACTCATGTTGGCCACCGAGTGCTCGTAACCCGTGCCGATGAACCCAAACAGACACCAGAAGATCAGGATCAGTTTGGCCGAGTCGCTCTCGGTCCGGGCGCTGGTCCACACCGCCAGGCAAACCAGGGTGTTGCAGAGGATTCCCTTGAGCACGAGTTCGTGGACGGGGGCGGCCATCTTCAGGTGGGAGTACTTCTCGAACAGGGGTCCGGCGTGGGCCAAGGCGCCGCTGCCCGTGACCAATAGGGCCAGCAAAAAAGCCCCGGCCAGGTTGCCCAGCCACGAGCCTCCGATGACCAGCCCCGCCTCGCCCCAGGTGACCGATTTCCGGAACGCACCGATGGGCAGGGCCATGGTGTTGCCCGTGAACAGGTCCGACCCGGCGAAGATCACCAGGCTGAGGGCGATGCCGAAACTGGCGCCCATGACCAGCTTGAGGGCCGGGTTGTGGTCGTCGTAGAACGGCGCGCCGATGGCAAAGATCAAGGCGATGCCCAAGCCGATGTAGAGGCCCGCCAACATGCCCGCAACAAAGCCCCCGGCGGGGTTGGTTTTCCACAGGTCGGCCTTTTTTCGGGCGTAGTGGGCAAAATGGTCGAGGGTCTTGGCGTACATCGGGCATCCTTACTGTTAGGTGACCCGTACTTTATCAAGATGAACATGGGATGACAAGGGCGGGACTCCCGGGTATCCTGGGTCCATGGCCCGATTCACCCCCTTGTTCCGCCGTGTCCTCGGCTTCCTGTTCATCCTTGTTGTTTTGGGAACCCTCGCCTGGGGTGTCCAAAGCATTTGGCATCCCCTGGATCCCTACATCAAGTACGTCAACCAAGACGTGGGCGCCGTGGGCGCCACCCTTTCGAACCAGCTGGTCGCCGGGGTGTCCCTGGCGTCCCTCGTCCTGTTTATTATTCTGATGCTCATCCCCCTGGCCATCCGGGGAGTCAACAACCGTCAGTTCCTCGGCAGTTTCAGCCGGGGCATTCTCTCTTCGGGGGTCTTCCTCGTCTCCAACTACATCTACAGCGAACTGGAGGCCCTGGGCCGGTTCTGGCTTTTGGCGGGCATCGCCCTGATGATTGTGGTGACGGTGGTGCTCATCGAACTGATCACCCGGGCGGGTAAAGAAAAGGACGAAGTGAACACCCGGACCGACCTGATGGCGTCGATCACTTCAGGTCTGGCGTTCTCCCTGCTGATGAACATCGGAACCTATGCCTGGGGTTACATCCAGAAGGTACTCGTCGGATAGACCGGGGTCGATGAACAGAAATTCCCCAACAACACCTTCACACAGGGATCGCCGGGGCGCGGGGTTTTCTTTCGGCTTGCCCCCCTGCGGCATGGCGGCCCCTGCGTGAAGATTTTTTGAGTTCTGGAAGGGCTGGCTTGGGTTTCTAGCGGCGGTTGTTGCCCGGAGGTGGTCCGGGAGGAGGCCCGTCGGCGGCCGGAGAGGCGTCTCCGCCTCCGGCGGTCATCTTCAGGAAGCCGAAGATCGTCCCGCAGACCCCGCCGATGATGTGGGCCAGGTTCGACACCGCCGGGTTGGTGTTCTGGGCGTTCCGGGTCAGTTCGGCCAGCAGGAACAGCACGAAAATCAGGATGAAGGACACCGGGATGTCCCCGGCCTTGGTCCTGGCAAAACTCACCAGCATGATCATCATGAAGACCAGGGAACTGGCCCCCACCAAAGGGGGCTGCTTCATCAGGATATTGAAGATCCCTGTGACCAGGGCCGTGCTGAACATCATCATGAGCAGGGGCCGGGGAGCGTATTTTTCTTCGAGGATGGGTCCGAGCAGCAACAAGAACAAAAAGTTGTTCCAGAGGTGGGTCCAGCTTTCGTGGCCGAACACGTAGAGCAAAATGGCAAAGTAGTGGGCCGGGTTGGTGCCGTTGAAGTCGGCCCCCGGGGCGCTGAGGTAGGCGCCGACAAACCCGGGGAACACGTACTGGTCGAGGAGCATGACCAACACGCAGATGAGGGCGAAACTGAAGGTAACCGGGGCGTTGTAGCGTAACTGCACGTGACCTCTCCGGTTAGATTGTCGGCGGTCCCGGTGAAAAGCTGAGGATCACTGAGGAAATTGCGAAAAACCCTCTCTTCCATCCCTCTTCATCCCTCTTATCCCATGCTGATTCTTCCTCAGTGCCCCCGCTCCCATCCCTCCTCTCCCAGCTCGGTTTCTGCTATCCTCCTCCCATGAAACGCACCGCCCTCGTCATCGGCGCCGGTCCTGCGGGACTCTCGGCCGCCGAAGTGCTTGCCGAAGCCGGCTGGGCCGTCACCGTGGCCGACGCCCTGGGTTCCCCCGGGCGCAAACTGCTCCGGGCCGGGGTGGGGGGCCTCAACCTTACCCATTCCCAGCCCTTCGAAGCCTTCCTGGACGCCTACGGCCCCCACCGCCCGAAGCTGGAACCCTTTCTGAGGCGTTTCGGCCCCACCGAACTGCAAGCTTGGGCCCAAGGCCTCGGCATTCCGCTGTTCACCGGCTCGTCGGGACGGATCTTTCCCGAGGGCATGGGCGCCGCGCCGCTCCTGAAGGCGTGGACGGAGCGGCTGGTCCGCCTGGGGGTGGGGTTCGAGTTCGGCGCCCGTTGGACGGGCTGGGGCCCCGGCCGGGAAGCCGACGCGGTGGTCCTGGCCCTGGGTGGACCGACCTGGCCGGCCCTGGGCACCGGAGGATCCTGGGCGCCCTTGCTGGAGGCCCGGGGAGTCGCCCTGGCCCCCTGGAAACCGGCCAACGAGGGGTTCACCGTCGGGTGG
>JAULBY010052437.1:190514-228639 GCA_032358315.1 Ophiocytium majus
CCCGGTTTTCCGGGAGAAGTTCGCCGGCCAGCCACTCAAAGACACGGTCCTGTCCGTGAACCCCATCGGCGCACCGGGTTTTCGGCGCCGGGGCGAGCTCATGATCACTCCGTGGGGCCTGGAGGGCGGCCTTCTATACGCCGCCGGGGCCCTCCTCCGGGACGGGGCCGACCGCGGAGGAGGCACACCCGTCACCCTCGACCTGGTTCCGGGCCGGGACCTGGCCCGGATCACCGCCGACCTGGCCCGGCCCCGGGACGGACGCAGCCTGTCGACCCACCTGGCCAAGACCCTGAACCTGGCCCCCGTGAAAACCGGCCTGCTCCGGGAAGTCCTGAAGCCGGGGAGCCCCGACGGCCCCGGCCGGGTGGCGGGCCTCCTCAAGGCTCTGCCGTTGACCTTGACGGGCCCCCGGCCCCTGGCCGAGGCCATCAGCGCCGCCGGCGGCGTTCAGTGGGACGAGTTGGATGACGGACTGCAGTTGACCCGGGCACCGGGGGTCTGGTGTGCGGGAGAAATGATCGATTGGGAAGCCCCGACCGGAGGCTACCTGCTCACCGCGTGCTTCAGCCTGGGCCGGGCCGCGGGTTCGGCCGCCGCAGGGACACTTTCGGGTCCCGTGGGTGTTACACTCTCGAACAAGGAGCTTCCATGAAACGCAACCTCGTCCTGACCGCCCTGATCTTCACCCTATTCAGCCTGCCAGCCTCCGCCGAAGGGGCCGGGGGCGTCGAGTTTCTTCAGGTGGTCGGCAGCGACCTCTGGCCCTTCCCGGGACGGTCCGCCCTCCCGGCGACCACGGGACTGCTGAGCGGCACCGGCGGCTTCGGCTACGGGGTGGACGACGATGGAAACGTCATGGGCGGCTTCGGCATGGGGATCTCCTCCAAGAACCTCAACCTTTCCGAATCTCCCCTGGGCCGTCCCCTGGACAAGTTCCACGCCGGCTACGGCGGCACCATCCAGGGCTGGCAGCACAAGTGGGGGCCCTTGGTGGCCCTGGCCACCACGCGCCTCGGGTTCGGCGGCGCCGACTGGGAGGCCCAGGGCAGGCATACCGCCGGATTCTCGTTGCTGGGCACCGCCGGGCTTCAGATGGGTGTCAACATTTTCCCCTGGTTCACCCTGGGGCTGGAAGGCGGGGTCGCGGGAACCGTGACCTTCGCCGTCGGCGAGCCCTTCTTGGTGGGCTACGCACCGACGATCGCCCTTCGTCTTCTCTGGGGTTCGTTCTAGAAGGATGCGCCGACCCGCTGGTAGAGGTACCGGATTTCTCCGTCCTTGGTCAGCGGGATGATGGCGGAACGGAAGAAGCCGACCACGGCTTCCGGGTCGGCCAAACGCCGGAGTGCCGGATCAGACACCGACTGGATGGCCTCCACCTTGGCCCTGACCCGGGCGAGAACCCGCTCTTCGACTTCGGCCCGGGTGATGGCTTCCATCAACCCGGCGTTGTTCCGGTCGGCCACCAAGGCTTGAAACTTGGCCGGTGCTTCCTGGTACTTGGATTCTCCGACGTACAGGGCTCCGAAGTGGATCCGGCGCCCGAGGGCCTGGAGGCAGATCACATCGTGCTCGACGCTGGACCCCCACTGGCCGTCGTCACCGGTACCGCAGAGCGTCGGAAGGAACCCGCAGTAGGCCGTCCGGATGGCGGCGGTGACGTTGATGGCTTCCAGATCAGAAATCGTCAACCCGGTTTCGGTCTGGGGAGGGACTCGCCGGGGTTCCGGGAGGCCCCGGTGGAACGGCCGCTCCTCGGGGATCCGGTACCGGCCGAACTGGGTGTCGAGGGTTTCCTGGAACCGTAGCCGGAGGTCAAAGAGGCTGCCGGTTTCCCGGGGGACGAACCCGCTGCCGCCGGCGGCATAGGCCCCGGGGTTGCCGGCGAACTGGGCTCTGTCGAGCAGCTTGTAGATGAGGGTTTCTTCCAGACCCGCCAGCCGGGAGGCGATGACGTCGAGCCGGAGGATCACTTCTGGCTCCGGACCAACCGGCGGTACCCCGCCAGGTATTGCAGAAAACTGACGGCGGACTGGAGGGCCGCTAGGGCGAACAGGCTTTGGCCGGCCCAGAACCAGAGGTCAGTGGACAACAGGGAAGGCCAGCTCACCTGAATCAGCCCGCCTAGGGAAGCGAAAAAGTAGAGCCAGGCCTTCAGTTTTCCGCCCGAGGACGCGGCCTGGACCACGCCTTTCTGGACCATAAGGGTCCGCAGGAAGGTCATCGACAGTTCCCGGTACAGAACGATGAGGAAGAACCAGAGGGGAGCCACGTCAGCCAGGAGGAGAACGAGAAAAATCGTCAGCCGGCTGATCACGTCGGAAAACGGATCGAGCAGCTTGCCCATGTCGCTGGTCTGGCCGAGTTTCCGGGCCACCCAGCCGTCCAAAATGTCGGTGAATTCGGAAACAAGGAACACGGCCCAGACGAGGACCAGCCACAGGGGATCACTGTCCAGGGACCAGAGGGAGAACAGGCCGGCGAACAGGGGTGCCAAGGCAATGCGGAAGAGGGTGATGCGGTTGGCGAGTCCCATGGACCCACCTTAAACTCCCCCCTCCCCCTTGTCAACTCGAAGGGCAACGGCTAAGTTGGGACCATGAGTCTGACCCCGTTTGAACGACGCCTCACCACGGTCCTGATGATGTTTCTGACGGTACAGACCCTCGGCTTCGCGGTGTTCCAGGCGTTCTACAATCTGCCGTCTCCGTGGAGTTGGGCCTTTTACCCCGTGACCGCCGCGTACCACACGGTGCTCTGGTTCGCGCTCATGAGCGTCCGCAACCGGTTCACCCATTTGGACGGCACCCCCCTGACCCGGTTGGGCATCCCCAACCTGCTCACCCTGTTCCGTCTCACAAGCCTCCCCATCATGACCCTGGTTTTCCTCCTTGCCCGGGCCCACCCCAGCCTGTCCCTGCCACTGGTGATTTTTATCAGCGTTGCGTTTCTGACCGACCTCCTCGACGGATTCCTTGCCCGGTCTTTGAACATGGGGACCCAGTTGGGCAAGCTTCTCGACAGCAGCACCGACTACATCATCCTGTTCTCGTTGACCGTCGTCCTCGGCCTGTCCTCGGTGCTTCCCACGTACCTGCTGGTGTTCATCCTGGTCCGGCTGGCCTTCCAAGTCGGCGCCGTGCTCTGGGTTCAGCTGGCGTTCAACAAGCAGTTCGTGGAAACGACCTGGCTGGGGAAAGCCAGCCTATTCGTCCTGATGGTCCTTTTTGCCGTGGAAATCCTGGTGTTCCTCCGGCTTCCCGGCCTCGACGGGTCCTGGGCCATCACGGCCTTCGAGGTGTTGAGCGCCGTGGTCATGGCCGTCTCCACCATCGATAAAGCCATGTTTTTCTGGCGGAAACTCAAGGAAGAGAAGTTGATCTGAGGCGAGGAGGCCCGTGGATGAGCAGCATCGACGACTACATGGAACCCTTCGGGGGCGTAACAAAGGAGAGGCTGGAGATCGTCCGGAAGGCGATCCGGGAAGAGGTTCCCGAGGGCCAGGAAGTCCTCAGCTATGCCATTCCCACCTTCGATTTGAACGGCCGTCACGTGATCCACTTTGCCGGCTTCAAGAACCACATCGGCCTCTACCCCACGCCCCACGGGGTCACGGCCTTCGAAGAGGAGCTCTCGGCGTATCCCCAAGGCAAGGGCTCGGTGCAGTTTCCGCATGATCAGCCGCTGCCCCTGGAACTGATCCGTCGGATCGCACGGCACATGCGGGCCGAAGTTTTGTCAAAACCGGCCAAGAAACGATAGGACATTTGTCGCATTGGCCTTTCACAGTTGTGAAATCTCCAATATTCCCCTAGATGCAAGGAATAAGCCTGGTCACACTCGTGCCCAGAGGTGATTCATGCTCCGAAAACTGCTGCTGCCGTTCCTGCTTTTCCTAGGAACGATTTCCCTGCTCTCGGCCCAAAGCCCCGCCGTCCTCGACCCTGCGGTCAAGACAGGAACCCTGGAAAACGGGGTGAGGTACTTCCTGCTGAAGAACGCCAAGCCCGAAAACCGCATCGAGATGCGGCTCTCGGTCCAGGCCGGCAGCGTCCAGGAGACCGAGAAGGAACTGGGACTGGCCCACCTGGTGGAGCATCTGCAGTTCGAAGGCACCGACCGGTTCGGACCCCAGGAAATCATCAGCTTCCTCGAGTCCAACGGCATGAAGTTCGGCAGCGACCTGAACGCCCAAACCAATTTCACCGACACCCAATACTTCCTCGACCTTCCGGCCGATAAGCCCGAGGTCCTCACCAAGGGACTCCAGATCCTCGAGGATTGGGCCCATGGTCCGAAGATCACCGCCGAGCTCCTGGAAAAAGAAAAGAAGATCGTCGCCGAGGAAGAGCGGGTGCGGATGGAGAACGTCCAGGGCCGGCTCACCAAGTTCTTCATGCCCGTGCTGCTCCAGGGGACCCCCTACGGAAACCGGCTGCCGATCGGCGATATGGCCGTCCTCAAGGCCGTGACCGCGGCGGACGCCGCCGCCTTCGTGAAGAAGTGGTACACCCCCCAGGCCCTGAGCCTCCAGATCGTCGGCGACTTTGACCCGGCGGTCCTGGAGACCCTGCTGAAAAAGACCTTCACCAAGCCCTTCACGGCCTCTTCCGGCCCGGCCCCCCTGGCCCCGGCGGTCCCCCCCTTTACCGCCGGCTCGTACCACACCTTCCAGGACCCCGACATGGGCGCCAACGTGTTGGTGTGGAACAAGGTTCTCCCGGTCGACCCGGCCGATCCGGCGGTGGCCAAGCAGCTCGACCTTCTCAACTTCCTGGTCAGCTTCACCCTGTCCAAGCGGTTCACCGAGCTGACCCAGACCGCCGACCCGCCGTTCCTCCAGGCCAGCGTCGGCGCCTCGCCCCTGTTCGGCAAGGCCTGGCTGAGCCAGTTCCAGGTGGTGGTCCGGGACGGCGCCGCCGACCGGTCCATCGAAACCTACCTGACCGAGGTCCGTCGGCTGGCCCAGTTCGGCTTGACGGCCACCGACTTCCAGCTGGCCGTCGGAGAATACCGGTCCATCGTCGAAAACCAGTGGGCCCAGAGGAACAACATCACCCACACCCAGAGGGGTTCGGCTTTGGCGGCCCACGCCCTGACCGGGGACCCGCTGCTGTCGGACGAAGCCGACTACCAGCTCAAGAAGGCCACGGCCGACCAGTTCACCCTGGCCGCCGTCAACGCTGTGTTGCCGTCCTGGCTCGACTTGGGCGGGACGCGACTGCTGGTGCTGACCACAGGCAAGGCCGAGGCCGGGGTCCCGGACCAAGCGGGCATCGAAGCCCTGGCCGCCAAGGTGGCGGCTTCGGCCCTGGTCCAGAACCAGGAACGGGCCGTGAAGCCCCTCTTCACCGAAGCGCCCAAGGCCGGCAAGGTGACCAAGGCCGAAAAGGTGGCCGGTACCCCCCTGACCAAATGGACCCTGTCCAACGGTCTGGTGGTCTGGCTCTACCCCAACGACTTCACCAAGAACGAAATCCAGCTGAGAGCCATGGCCAAGGGCGGCCTGAGCCGGGTCGCCGACCAGGGTTACCTGGCGGCGGCCTTCGCCCCCTACCTGTTCGGCAACACGGGGCTGGGCGACCTCAGCCTCCCCGAGCTGACCGACTTCCTCACCGGCCACCAGGCCGGGGTCAGCGCCGGTGTCGACGACAATGGCGCCACGCTTTCGGGGTCGGCGGTCCCCGGTGACCTGGAGATCCTGTTCCAGTTGGTGAACAAGAAGCTCAATGCCCCCCGGCGAGACGCCTCCGCCGAAACCTCGTTCCTCAAGCAGGTGGAAGAGTCGCTGAAGAACCAGCAGGACCTCCCCCAGCAGGTCTACCAGAACGAGATCCAGCGCATCCTCAACGGCGGTGCCCCCCGGTCCAAGCCCGTCACCGCCGACCGGATCGGCGAAGTGGTCCCCGACAAGGCCGCCCAGTTCTACAGCGACTTTTTCCGGGGCGGCGCCGGGTACACGTTCACCATCACCGGCGACGTGGACGAAGCCGTCCTCAAGCCCCTGGTCGAGACCTACCTCGCCTCGCTGCCCGCCGGAAAGGAGACCCCGGTCAAAGACCTGGGCATCCGCCCCCTCAAGGGCCCCCTGACGTCGGTGGTGAAGAAGGGACAGGACAACAAGGCCGTGGTCACCCTCTTTCTGCCGGTGGCCACAGCCTATTCGATGAACGCCAGCCTTACCGCACAGGCCCTCCAAGAGATCCTCGACATCCGGCTCCGGGAAGTGGTCCGCCAGGACAACGAGGGAACCTACGGGGTCAGCGTCGACATCACCCTGTCGCCGTTCCCCTACGCCCACGCCCTGACCCAGGTGAACTTCACCTGCGACAAGGCCCGGCAGGACGAACTGCTGGCCGCCGTCTTGGCCGAGCTCAAGGCCTTGGCCGGCGGAACCATCGGCGACGAGGTCTTCTCCAAGGCCCTTGAGATCCGCAAGAAGGGCCTGGAAACCGACCAGAAGGTCAACGGCTGGTGGACCTGGGCCGTGTCGTCGGCCCTGTTCCAGGGCGACGACCTCAAACTGCTGAACACCTTGCCGGCCTTCTACGGGTCGCTCAAGAAGACCGCCGTGGCCGCCCAGGCCAAGGCCCTGCTCAACCCGTCCCAGGCCCTGACCGTGATCCTGAACCCCGAAGGTCCGTGACCGTAGACCAGAAGTTCTTCCCCCTGCGGGGTGACGGTAAGCACCTGCTCACCGTCACCGCCCTCCGGGGGGCCGCCCACCCCCGAGACCACCGGCCCGAAAAACCGGTTAATGCCCCTACAACCGTTTGCATCTGACCACGGCATGGTCAGAAAATCAGCACAATACACGATTGCTCCCTGGGCCCATCATGCGTATAGTGGCTCATGGCCCGTGTCCCCCTATCTAGAAACATCCGGTTCGTCGAAGCGTTGGCCTTCTTGTCCCTGGTGTTCCGGGGTCTGGCCGGCGTCACCGCCGGCCACGTGACGCTGCTGCCGGCATTTTTGGTCCTCATCGGTCTCACCCTCACGCTCATGGTCGCCGGGTTGGCCGCCGCCCCGGTGCGCAAGGCCTCCTGGACGGCAATCCTGGTTTGCGGCCTGGCCTCGGTGGCCCTCCAGCCCTTTGAAGCCGACGGACTGCTCTGGATCCTGGCCGCCGTGTTCGCCATGTTCCACGACGGCTGGTTCACCCAGCATCCCTTGGTCATCACGGCGGTGGCCGGCGGCGCCGTGGCCGGGGCCCAGGGGTTGGCCCTGGTCCTCCACCCCGCCGACCTCGTCCCCCTAGCCTTCGGCATCGCCCTGGCCGACGCGGCCCTGGGGTTCCTCATCTTCACCTTCCGCCACGACTTGATGGGCACCGGCGACGAGCACCGCCCCGTCCTCCGGCTTTCCGACTATCCGCTCACAGGCCGGGAGCTTCAGGTGCTCCACCTGGTGTGGGGTGGGCGGGCCTCGAAGGAAATCTCCCACGAGTTGGGCCTGGGCGAAGCCACGGTGCGGAAGGACCTCTCGTCGATCTACCAAAAACTCGGGGTCATCGGCGCCAAGGAACTCTACGTCCTCAGTCACAGCCACCGGATCGTTCTGGACGGTATGGAAGCGTGACCAAACCAGTTTACCGCTCAACGTTCTACCTTCTCGAGGGCATCGCCGCCCTCCTGTTGTTCGAGACCCTCTTCCAAGCGATCGAACCGCTGGCCGTGACAGGCCTGATCCTGATCTTGGGCGGACTGCTCTGGCACCAGGCCCGGCAGGCTTCGTGGTTCGTCATCGTCTTGATCTCCCTCGTGGGGCTGGCGGTTCACCCCACCCACCTGGAGGGCTACGTCCTGGGGTTGGCCGGGGTGTACCTGCTGTTCAACTCGGGACTCTGGGGAGACAACCCCCTGGTCCCCGGAGTGGTCGTCGTCGTCTTGGCCGCGGGGTGCCAAATCGCCGGACTGGTCCTCGCCTGGGAACACTGGGAAACCACCCTACTCCACCTGGTGGCCGCCGACCTGGTGCTGGCGACCTTGGTTGTCGTCTACAGCAAACAGCTGATGGGCATCGAGCCCCAATCCCCCCGTCCCTTACCCGTCTTGAACGTGGTCGAACGGGGCCTCACCAGCGGCGAGGTGGAGATCCTCCGCCTGTTCGCCAAGGGCCGGAACAGCAAAGAAATCGCCGCCGACCTCGACAAAAACGACAGCACGGTCCGCACCTCCCTTTCGCAGATCTACCGCAAGCTGGGGGTCCCCGGCGGCAAGGAACTGTTGACCCTTCTTCACGGTCATCAGGTGGATTATGGGGACGCGAATCCGCCGGTGAGAAGCCGCAGCTAGGAGCCACCCATTGTCCCCTCGTCCGAATCACGTGAGAACCTATCGGTTCTTCGAAGTCCTCTCCCTCTTGGTCCTCGCCTTTCCGCTCTTCTCCGCTGAAGCGGCTAGGCAGGACTGGATCGCACCCGGGTTTCTCATCCCGAGGGCCGCGGCGCTCCTGGTGGTGTTCGGACTGGTCTATCGTCCCGCCCGCAAGCCGTCCTGGGTCGCCATTTTTGTCGCCGGCCTTGTTTCGACAGCCCTCCATCCTAACCTCGTGGACGGTGCCCTTCTCTGCCTTTTCGCCGCGTTTCTCCTGTTTGACTCGGGCTGGTTCGCCCGGCATACCCTCCTGATGGCCGGCATCATCGGCGGCATCCTCCTCTTGGCGCAGGTCGCCGCGCTGTTTTTTTGGTCCCAGGCGTCGACCACTACGGTGAGCCGGGTCCTCTTCACCGACGGACTGTTCCTCGTATTGTGCCTCATGTTTCGACGGGACCTTGCATCCCCTTCCCCAGCCCACCCGACCGACCCTGGTCATGACGGACTTCGGCCTATCCCCCCGGGAACGTCAGATCGTTCACCTGGTCTGGGGCGGAGAGTCGCCGAGGCAGATCGCCGGCTTCTTGGGTGTCAACGATGCGGCGGTCCGCAAGTCTTTGTCGCGGGTCTATTCCAAGGTCGGGGTTCCCGGGCTGAAGGAACTGGGAGACCTCGTTCACACCCACCTTGTTGTTTGGGAAGAGCCAAACGAATCACCAGAGGAGTCTGTTGTCAAGAAAAACTAGCGTTTTCAGGGACAGGCATTTGTGAGTTTGCCGATATCCCTGATGTCACAAGTGTGACAGCGCTTAAGACATTTGTCGCATGGGGCTTCACAGTTGTGAAATCTCCATTCTCTGAATAGGCAAAACAGGAAAGTCAGGGCAGGCTGATTACGCTGACCGGCCCAGGACTGATCATCTCGGGTTGGAAAGCGGATCTTCCGTGTGAGGATCAAAAAGTGAAACGCCTCTCCGGCGCGTCGGGGAGAAGAAAAGGAAATGAAGATGAACGGTTTTACTGAAGTTTCGGCAGTTGAGATGGAAGAAGTCGATGGAGGATTTGGGATTCCTGGAGCAGTTGCCGGTGCTGTTGTAGGTGCCATTGGCTACCTTGGCAGCTCCGCAACAAGTGGCAGTTTTAGCGTTGGATCATTTGTAGCTACTGTTGCAGTTAGTGCTGTCGTAGGTGCTATTGCTGGCCCTGTTACCAGTGCCGCTAGGTTCTACGTTGGGAATTGGGCGGCATTGGGAGGCGGAGCAGTTTTGGGAAGAGTTAAGTAGTTTCTGTACTATTGGGCGGCAATTTTCGCCGCCCAAACTGAACGGGGTTATTATGAACATCAACAATACCATTCGCCTTTCCTCGTTGTATCTGCTCTCCCTCCCCATTGCCTTCGCGATAGCATTTATATTTCATATAGAAATTGTAAGAATCTTGCTCGTCCTCGGTATCCTTGGTGTAAGTTTCGGAATTAGGATGTTTGCTTTTGGCAATGTCAGCCTTGGAGAACTGGGTGTGTTATTAAAGACTCCCCGGTCTTCACTCCAACGAGTGATAGCTGGCGCTCAAACTATTGAACTCTTGATAGTGGTTTTCGCGACAATAATGGTCCTGAAACGATGAGACTTCGATCGAACCAGACTCAAACTGTCTTTGGACCGACAAGTTCAATTCCACCCAAATGACCCACATCCCCCAACTCGATGAAACCGACTGTGGTGCCGCCTGCCTAGCCATGGTGGCCCGGCACCACAAAAGCCGCCACTCCCTCACCTCCATCCGCGAGATCGCTGGCACCGACCGCCAGGGGACCAACCTGGCGGGCCTGGTCAAAGCCGGCCAGGCCCTGGGTTTCGACACCAAGGCCCTCAAGGGCAACGCCGAAGCTCTGACCCCCGAGCTGATGGGCCCCTTCATCGCCCACATTGCCAAAAAAAAGGAGGGGTCGGACCAGGTTCTCCTCCACTTTGTCGTGGTGGCCCAGGTGGGCAAGAAGGACCTGCTCATTTTCGACCCCGGGGAGGGCAAGCGCCGGTGGAAGCGCGACGAGTTCCTCAAGGTCTGGACCGGCTACGTAGTCTTTCTGACCCCCAACGCCGACTTCAAGCCGATCAAAGAAACCAAGGGCCTCTTCGCCCGTTTCCTCCCCCTCCTCGTCCCGCACACCGGCACCCTGGTCCGGGTCGCCATCGCTTCGCTGTTGCTCATCGTCTTCGGCATCCTTGGGTCGCTCTACTTCCGCTACCTCATCGACGAGGTGCTGTTCAGCCGGGCCGAGTTCACCCTCCACGTCCTGGGCATCGGCGTGGTCGTCCTCACCCTGTTCCAGGTGCTCCTCGGTGCCGTGCGCAACCACCTTCTGCTCCACTTTAGCCTCAAGGTCGATTTTCGGCTCATCTTCAGTTACTTCCGGCATGTGCTGCGCCTCCCCGTCGGGTTCTTCGACACCCGTAAAACTGGCGAAATCCTGAGTCGAATGGAAGACGCAGGGCATATTCGCGACGCACTCAGTACAGCATCCGTTTCTGTCGTCATGGACACCCTAATGGTCGTTGTCGTCGGGGTGTTTTTGTTTTTCCAGTCACCCACCCTCTTCTGGGTCGCCCTGGCCACCGTTCCCCTGTCGACCCTGGTGATTTGGCTGTTCGCCAAGCCCTTTGCCAAGAAGTACCGAGAGGCCATGGCCCAGGGGGCCGACGTGCAGAGCTACCTGGTCGAGGCCGTGGCCGGGAACGCCACCGTCAAGGCCCTGAACGCCGGCGACCTGGTGTTCCGCGAATACGAGAAACGACAGATGAAAGCCGTGTGGACGGGCTACCGCTTGGGGGTCACCCAGAACCTGCAAAGCCTCTTCGTGGGCCTCATCGACGGCTGGGGCGGCAACGTGCTGTTCTGGGTGGGCAGCTGGTTCATCCTCCAGAGCCAGGTCAGCCTGGGCCAGCTCATCTCGTTCAACGCACTCCTTGGCTACTTCCTCGGGCCGCTGAAGAACCTGCTCAACCTGCAACCCAGCCTCCAACAGGCTTTTGTGGCCGCCGACCGGCTCGGGGAACTCCTCGACCTCGACGAAGAGATTCCCGCCGAGGGCCGGTGGCTCAAGCCCGACAAGTTCGCCGGCCGCCTCGAGGTAAAGGACCTGAACTTCCGGTACGGCACCCGGCGGCTCGTCCTCGAGGGCCTCGACTTCGCCGTGGAGCCCGGCCAATGGGTGGCCTTCGTCGGCGCCTCGGGGTGCGGCAAGACCACCCTGGTCAAACTCCTGTTGAAATTCTACAAGCCCGAAAAGGGAGAGGTGCGCCTCGACGGTCACAACCTCGAAGACCTCGACACCCTCCACCTGCGCGGCCGCATCGGGTACGTCCCCCAGGAGATCTTTCTGTTCTCGGGGACGATTGCCGAGAACATCGCCCTTCACAAGCCCGAGGCCAGCCTCGAAGAGATCGTGGCCGCCGCCGAAAAGGCCAAGGCCCACGACTTCATCGTCGAACTGCCCCAGCGCTACAACACGGTGCTGGCCGAACGGGGGGCCTCGCTGTCTGGCGGGGAACGCCAGCGTCTGGCCCTGGCCCGGGCCCTGTTGGGCCAACCCGACCTGCTGATCTTCGACGAGGCCACCAGCAACCTCGACACCCTGTCGGAGCATGAAATCCACCAGACCCTGGAAACCCTCCGCGGCGACAAGATCACCACGGTGCTCATTGCCCACCGGCTGAGCACCGTCACCCGCTGCGACCAGATCTTCGTCATGGAAAAGGGCCGCATCGTCGAGCGAGGCCGCCACGAAGACTTGAAGACCGCCGGCGGTTTGTACTCCCAGCTGTGGGACGGAAACAGCCTATGATTGACGATCTCAAGGATTACCACCATTCCCGCGACTTTTTCGAACGGCGCATCCCCGGGGTGTTCACCTGGTTCATCGCCATCGTCTTGGCCGTGTTTGCCGGGGCCCTGACCTGGGCGGCCCTGGGCGAGATCGACATCGTGGTCAAGGCTCCGGCCCTCCTGAGGCCCGAGCGTAACATCTCGACCCTGAAAAACGCCGTCTCAGGCCCCGTGGCCGTGAAGGCCTACGTCCAAGGGATGTCGGTCAAGCAGGGCGACCTGTTGTGGCGGGTCGACACCACGGCCCTGGAAGTCGACCGGGCCAACACCGCCCTCCAGGAACTGCGCACCGCCGCCAAGGTCCGCACCCTGGCGGCCTACGAACAGGCCGTCCTGGCCGAGGACAACACCGTCCCGGCGTCGGAGCGCGAGGCCCAGACCAGGGCCGCCGTCTACTTTGCTGAAACCTCCCGGATGACCCTAACGTGGAAGAAGGCCGTCCAAGCTTGGGAGCGGGAGCGGGACCTGCCGGCGTCCATGACCACGGGCCAGAAGGTCCGGGACCTGGAAACCGAAGCCCAGCTGGCCAAAATCGCCCTGGAGGCCTACCGGGCCCAGGAACGGCTAAGGCTGCAAGACGAGAAGGTCGCCTTGGCCGCCGAGCGGGAGGCCTTGGCCAAACGCCGGGCCGACCTCGAACGCCAGAAAGTCGACGCCGAGGTCCGGGCTCCCCTCGACGGCACCGTAGAAGAGCTCAAAAAGGTCAACCGGGGTGACTTTCTCTTGGTCGGTGAAGAAGTGGCCCGGCTGGTCCCCGCCGGGGCCGACAAGCTGAAGCTCGAGCTGGCGGTGGACAACCGGGACATCGCCGAGATCCGGCAGGCCATGGCCGTCACCGTCAGGTTCACCGCCCTCCCCCCGTCGGAATTCGGCCAGCTCGACGCCCGGGTGACCACGGTTCCCGCCGACGCCACGGCCCAGGCCAACCAGCCCGCGGTGTTCCTCGTCGAAGCCTCGGTGGACCAGCCCTGGCTGGAAAACAAGAGGGGAGACCGGATCGTCCTCAAACCCGGCATGGGGGCCGAGGCCCGCATCCTAATCAAGCGCAAGAACATCCTCCGGTTCCTGTTAGAAAAACTGGACTTTTTATCGTGAGACGGGCCGCTCCCCTCCTCCTCTTTTTAGCCCTGGCCGCCGGCCTCCCGGGACAAACTCTGCTGCACCAGGAACTCGAACTCGCCTGGCGGAGCGACCCCTTGGCCGCGCCTTCGGCCCTGACCGACCAGGAAGCGGCCCTGGCCCTCGAGGCGGCCCAAAGGTCCTGGTGGCCCGTGGCTTCCCTGAAGTCTCCGGCCTTGGTCTCGGCGTCGGGGGACGACCAAACCTCGGGCATCACGGGAACCGTGACCGCCTCCCTGGCCCAGAAGTTGCCCGGCGGTGGCTCCCTGACGGCCGGGGTGACCCAAAGCGTCAGCAAGACCCTCCGTTCTCCGTCCTCCGAACCGTCCGAAGTCATCTCCCAACCCGAGGTGTCGCTGGGCCTCACCCAGCCCCTAGCCCCCCTGGTCGAAGAGGGCGGCGACCTGGTCCAAGTCAATGCCCAGGACCAGCGGCTCTTGGCCCGGCTGAGGCACGAGATCACCCTACGCGACCTGGCCCTGGCCACCGTGAAGCGGGCCGGAACCCTCGATGCCTTGAGGGGACAGGTGAAGGCCAAACAGGCGGCCCTGGACGCCGCCGTGCTCAAGGCCGAGATGGTAGCGGCCTGGGAGGCCCAGGGCCGGGCCACCCGGACGGCAGCCTGGAAGGCCCTTAGAGATGCCGACGCGGCCCGCTGGTCCTTGGAACGCAGCCGCCTCGACCTGGAGGACAGCCAGCGGGAATGGCTGCGGAGGGCCGGGTCCCCGGCCGGCGACTGGACCTGGGACGAGGTGAAGGCCTATTCGGCGTTCCTGGGAAACCAGATCCGCGGCGGAGACCCCTTGGAAGAGCAAATCGCCGCGGTCGAGGCTAGGCTGGCCGAACGGAACAGCCGGATGGACCAGGCCCAATGGGCCCCGGTGCTGTCAGCCTCGGCCACCTCGCGGAAACCCTGGGGGCAACCCTGGCAATTCTCGGCCCAGGTCGGCCTGGGTTGGTCCACCGACGCCCTGGTCCTGGCCCCCGTGGCCCAGCAGAAGGCACAGCTGGCCCGAAGCCGGCAGGCGCTGACGGCCCAAGAGGGCACCGGGAGCCGAAAGGCCCAACGGGACCAACGGGCGGCCCTGGAGTCGAAGCTCGACGCCCGGCTGGCCCTTTTAGCCGACGAGGCCGACCGGCAGACCCAGGTGGTTACCGAAACCCGGAAGCTGGTGGCCGGCCGCCAACTCACCGAAGCCGACTTAGCCGCCGCCGAGGCCGACGCCGCCCAGCTGGCCGCCGACCAGAGGGCCTTGTTGTGGGAAAAAATCGTTGTTCAATGGGAAAATGGGGGAGAAGCATGAAACGAAAACTCTTGTGGGCGGGGCTCACCGCCGCCAGCCTGGCCGCCGTGGCGGCCCTCTTCATGGTGCCCGATGTCTTTGGCGGCCTGGAGCAGAAGGCCACCATGGACAGGGCGGCCGCCCTCCAGCTCGCCCAGGACAAGGCCCTGAACCTGAACCTCGGCCCCTCCGAAGCCCAGACCGCCCTGTTGTTCAGCAACGACGATGCGGCCCAGGCCTTCGTCGAACTGAAAGGCGGCGGTCTGGCCGTGCTGAACCGGGAAATCCGGGCCGGGACCTACACCCCCTCCCGTTGGACGGTCCGGCGGTTCCAAGAGGACCAAATCTTTGAGGCGTCGTTTTTCTTCTCGCCCTCGGGAACCTTCCTCGGATGGAACGAAAAGCACTCGGAAACCGAAGACCTCCCTTCGCTGTCGGCCGAGGTGGCCCTTCAGGAGGCCGTCGACCGGGCCCGGACCACGGGCGTGGTCGACCTCACCGGCTGGAAGGCCGTGGAATCATCGTCGGTGACCCAATCGTCGGGCCGGGTCGACTGGACCTTTGTTTGGGAGAGCCAGGAATCGCCCTTCGGTGACGGAAGACTGCGGTGGACCGCCGTGGTGGCCGGCGACCAGGTGGTCCGGCTGGAACCGGGCCTGAAGGTTCCCGAGACCTTTGTCCGGTGGTACGACACCGAGCGCTCGGTCAACGTCACCATCTCCACCTTCTCGATGGTCGGCATGGGGCTGCTGTTCCTGGTCTGCGCCGGGGCCGCCCTCCGGCTGGGACGGACCAAGGAGGTGGCCTGGAAGCGTTCGTGGATCGCCGGAGCCGTCTTGGGTGTGGGAGCCGCGACGGGGACCATCAACGGCCTGTCGCAGATGGGGATGAGCTACGACACCGCCCTGCCGGCGGCCGTCTTTTGGGCCACCCAGGCCGCCATCCTCGGCGTGATGGTGGTCGTCCTCACGGTTCTCTTCGGCCTGACCTTGGCCGGTGCCGACGCCCTGTACCGCCGGGCCTTCCCCGGAGCCCTGTCCCTGGGAACCAAGAGGGGTCTCTCTCAGATGGACCCTTCGGCCCTGGGCGCCCGGGTGGCAGGGGCCGCCCTGGCGGTTCCGCTGTGGCTGCTGGGGGTGACCCTCTTCTACGCCTTCACCAAGTCGGCCTGGGGCTGGTGGACCCCGGCCTCGGGCTTGGCTGACCCCAATACCGTGGGCCAGTTTGTCCCTTGGCTCACCCCCCTGGGGACGGCCCTCCAGGCCGCGGTCTGGGAGGAGTTCTTCTTCCGGGCGGTGCCCCTGGCCCTGGCGGCTTGGGCCGGAAAAAAATGGGGCAAACCCACCCTTTGGATGGCCGCGGCCCTGGTGCTCCAGGCCGTGGTCTTCGCCGCCGCCCACGCCTCGTATCCGGGGCTGCCCGGATGGTCCCGGCTGGTCGAGCTCCTGTTGCCCGCCCTGGCCTTCGGACTCATCGTGCTACGCTGGGGTCTAGTCCCTGCGGTGCTCCTCCATTTCGGCTACGACTTGGTCCTCATGAGCCAGCCCATTTTCACCACCGACTCCCCCACGCTGGTGGTCGACCGGATCGTCCTGATCCTGGCGGCCCTGGCCCTCCCGGCGGCGGCCCTCTGGAACCGGTTCGGTCGTCCTCCGGTGGCCGAAGAGCCGGAAGCGGTGCCTGCTCCGGCCGAGACGGAAAGCCTGCCGCCGCCGGTAACGGTTCCCGATCCCGTTACGGCCGCCGTTTTGCCCGCGGCTCAGCCCCTCGGTTGGCCCTGGGTGGCCGCCCTGGCCGCGGCAGGCGCCGCCGCCCTGGTGTTTTCCTGGGATCCCCCGCTGGCCACCCTCACGGTGGACCGGCAGACCGCCCAGACCGTGGCGTTGAAGGCCTTGGCCGACCAGGGGTTCGTCCCCACCGCCGACTGGAACCTCGACGTCAACGCCTACGGCGATGCCGGGGACGACGACCGGTATGTCCGGTCCATGGCCGGTGAGGCCGGGGTCCGGGCCGCCCGGGAAGGCAGGTTCATCGATCCTCCCCGGTGGGTGTTCCAATGGTCCGACTACCGCGGCGATGTTCAAAGGCGGGAGCGGTGGCAGGTCTCGGTGGCCTCCCCGGACCAGGCCTTGCGGGTGCGGCGCTTTTTGCCGGAAGCCCAGCCCGGGGCCAAGCTGACCAAGGACGAGGCTGCCTCGTTGGCCCTGGCTGCCCTACCGGAACGTCTTGGCCTGGAAGCCTCGGCGGTGGTCCTCAAGTCCGCCGTGGAAACCAGCCTGCCCGGCCGCACCGACTGGGCCCTCGACTTCGATGTGCCGGCGGTCACCAACGACCAATGGGGGGCCCAGGCCCATGTTCGGCTCTCGGGAAACCTGGTGACCGACGCCTACCGCTCGGTGTTCGTCCCCGAAAACTGGACCCGGGACAGGACCCAGGAGTCCTCGGTGACCGGGCTGGTGAACCTGGCTTTCGGCGGCCTGCTCACCGGACTCATTGGCTGGGGACTGGTCCGGGGGTTCCGTTCCTGGTCGAGGAAAGAATTCCACACACCGGTGTTCTGGACCGTGGGCGGAGGTTTGGCAGCGGTGTTCACCCTCATCATGGTGAACACCTGGGACAGCCAGGCTCAAGCCTTTGTCCTTTCGCAGCCCTGGGAAGCCCAGGCCCTGCCGTTGGTCCTCCTCGTTCCCCTGGTCTTCTGCGTCATGGGCTTGGCCTGGGGACTCCTGGCCGGTTCGATGGTGCTGCCGGGGACCCCCTGGAGGCCGCTGCCGGCCCAGCGGCACCTCCCCGGCCTCGCCCTCGGTCTGGCCTTGTCGGGGTCCATCGCGCTGATCACGTCCCTTTTTCCCCTCGGAACCAGTTTTGTGGCCAGTGGTTCCCAAGGAGCCGGGACCTGGTCCTGGGCTTCCTCGGCCCTTGGAGGTCTGGGACTGCCCCTCACCCTGATCCCGGCCCTCTTTGTGTGGAACCGGGCCCGGGACCAGGAAAGCCGAGGCCGCGCTTGGCTGGCCTGGGTCCTGGTCTTCCTCGCAGGAGTTAGCTACCACTTCGGGCTGAACTTGGACACCTGGCAGAACGCCCTGGCCCGGAGCGGGTTGGCGGCACTCGTCATCGTCGGGGCTTGGTGGCTGTCGCGCCGCGACAGCCCCATGTTGGTGACCGCCTTGGGCACCATGGTCATTCTGGGCTTTTTGCCCGAACTGGCGGTGCCGTCGTACCCGGGTTCGTGGGTGGCTGTCCTCGTTGGAATTCCCTTCACGGCCCTGGCCGTCTTCGTTTTGGCCGGTTGGCAGTGGGACGGGGCCAAAACCAACTCAGAGCAAAGTGTCGTTAAACCTAATCACGTCCAGGCGGCATCACCCGAGTAGAAAGAAGTTTCATGTCCACCATCAAGTCCCTTCGGCTCTCTTCGTTGATTCTCTTCTTCCTGATTTTTGCCATCGCCATAGCCTTGTTGCTCCCAAGCGAAATTGTCGGGATTTTGGTCATTGGGGGGATCTTGGCCTGTAGCATCGGGGTCAGGATGCTGGCGTACGGCAATGTCAGCCTCAGAGACCTGGAGGAATTGAGGAAGACTCCCCGCACTTCCCTTCAAAGGGCATTGGCGTTTGCCCAACCTTTCGAACTGGTGATCGGGGTCCTCCTGATGGCATGGGTTCTCAACCGATGAGGTTCGGGGGTGGTTTCTGGGGTTTCGGCACAAGCGACTTCACGGGAGAAGACTAGGATGGTGGCGTTCTTTCTGTTTAGGATGGAGACTCGTCTGCGGCATCATCGGCGGTTTTGGTTCCCCCCATTTGACCGAAGAGCCTAACAAAGTGATCACTTCGACTGGCGGGAAGAGACTCCGGAGGCCTGGGCCGAGACTAAAACCACTTCAGATCGAAGTGGCGCTTGACCTGGTCGCGGTCGGTGGGGACGGCGGTGTCGAGGGCCGGACCGACCGCCCCGGCGAAGGGTTCGGCGCCTTCGAGCCAGGCCCGTTCCCACTCGGCCGCCAGGTCGGCGGCGAAGGAGTCGTAGCGGTCGACCAGGTCTTCCAGCGAAGCCCGGCCGGGGGCACCGGTCACCGGATCCACCCATTCCAGGGCCCCCAGGAAAGCCGCGTGGAGGGCCGGCTCCCCCCGGTAGAACCCCGCTGACCAGTCGCCTTCTCCCGAAGGATCTTTCCAGGCCAGCCCCCGGGCTAGAAGACCCATCAAAGGAAGCCCGAAGAGCCCCTGGAGACGACGGTGGGCGGTGATCCAAGGCTTGGCGTCGCCTTGGGCCCAGGCGCCTTGGATGGCGATGAGCCCGGGGCCCGCCCGGCGGGCCGCCTGGGCATACCGGCGGACCGGGGCCTGCTTCCACAGGGCCTCGAGGTGCAAATCGAGGGCGGTTTCGCAGGCTTGGTGACGATACATCCAGCCGTGACGGGTTTCAGGGTCGGAGGCATCGGCGTCGCCGGTCCAGGAGAAGACCAGGGGGTGAAAGGTCACATCGGCGGCCAGGTGGGTCAGGGCCCCCAGGCCGAAGGCGAAGGCTGGGGCCCCCAGGGCTTCGCGGTAGGTCGAAAGGCTGCGGAAGGGCTCAAAACTATCCCGGCCCCCGGTTCCATGGAGCCGGTCTGCGGCCTTTTTGGCTTCGGGGTCCCCCAGGCAGTAGTAGGGGCTGTCATGGGCCACGGCCCCGGCCAGGAGGAACTCCTCGTAGGCCAGAACCGCGTCGGCCAGGGGGCCCGGGGGGAGCTTGTCCGCAGTCCGCCGGGCCAGCAGCCAGTGGGTGCGTTCCTTAGGCACGGGGCACCTTCACGAACAGGAACGCCGAGCCACCGGCCAGAAACAGCAGAATCACCGATAGGATGCCCATCCGGCTGTCGTGGGTCAGGGCCGTGACCAGTCCCATGAGGAAGGGACCGATGATGGTGGCGAACTTGCCGAACATGTTGAAGAATCCGAAGTACTCGCCGCTCTTGTCAGGAGGGACCAGCCGGGCAAAGGCGCTGCGGCTGAGGGCCTGGATGCCGCCCTGGACGAGGCCGACACAGCCGGCCAATATATAGAAGCCGGTGACGTCCTTGAGGAAGTAGGCGAAGATGGTGATGACAATGTAGGCGCCGATGCCCCCCAGGATGGCGGCCTTGATGCCCACCTTCGAGCCCACCCAGTTGTAGGCCAGGGCCGCGGGAAAGGCGACGAACTGGACCAGAAGCAAGGCGATGATCAAGGCCGAGGAGTCGAACCCCAAATCGGTGCCGTAGTTGACCGCCATCTTGATGATGGTATCCACCCCGTCGATGTAGAACCAATAGGCCAAGAGGAAGAGGAGGATCTGTTTCTGGGAGCCGATGTGCCGGAGGGTACCGGCCAACTGTCCGAAGCCCGCCTTGACCGCCGCCCAGGCCTTGAGGTTGCCTCCCTCCTTGGGTTCTTCGACCCAGAAGAACAGCGGGAGAGAGAACAGGGCCCACCAGATTCCGACCATGACAAAGCTCAGTTTGACCGCCGTGGAGGCATCGGGCAGGCCGAACAGTCCCGGCATCTGGCTCATCAGCACGTTGACCACAAACAGCAGTCCACCGCCCAGGTATCCGAGGCCGAAGCCCAAGCTGGAGACCGAGTCCCACTTTTCCCGGGGAGCCACGCTGACCAACAACGAGTCGTAGAAGATCAGGGATCCGAAGAACCCTACCGAACCGCCGACGTACAGCAGCACGGCCAGGGCCCAGTCGCCTTGGCTGACAAACCAGAGTCCCACGGTCATGAGGACCCCCAGCAGGGTGAACAGGGCCAGGAACCGTTTCTTGGCGCTGCCCCGGTCGGCGATGGCGCCCAACACCGGGGCGACGATGGCGACCAGCAAGCTGGCCACCGAGTTCGCGATACCGAGGGCCAAGGTCCCTTCGGTGGCCGTGGTCCCCGTGGACCAATAGAGTTTGAAGAAGACGGGAAAGAACCCGGCCATCACGGTGGTCGCGAAGGCAGAGTTGGCCCAATCGTATAGGGCCCAGCTCCAGACAGCTTTTCGACTATTCTGCATGGTTCCTCCACAAGCCTCTATGATACACCAGTCTGCCGGCTTGGCCAGTCAGGAATCGGTGAATCCGGAGTTCCGTTCATCCGGGTGAACACTTGACATACCTGACTATATTAGTCATATATTAGGCCATCCTAACTTACTGAGGTTAACATGACCATCCGCTTCGCATCCGGCATTGCCGCCCTGATCCTTCTTACCGCGTGTGCCCCCACCCCGCCGGCACCGCCGTCCACCCTGACCCCCGAACCCGGAGCCGTCGAGGCCTACCGGGCCTGGGTGCTGGAGCAGGGTGACGCCTTTTTGGAAAAAGCCGGAGAGTTCACCGCCGCGGTGGAGGCTGGCGACCGGGAACGGGCCCAGGCGCTCTACGCCCCGAGCCGGATGTATTTTGAAAGGATCGAACCCATTGCCGAAGCCCTGGGAGACTTTGACCCCCGGATCGATGCCCGGGAAGGCGATGTGCCTGCCGAAGACTGGCGGGGGTACCACAAACTGGAGAAACTGTTGTGGTCCGACGGCGCTGTGAAGGACGGGGCCGTCACCGCCCAGACCCTCCTGGCCGACATCCGCCTGCTCAGGGCGAAGCTCGAAACCGCTGAAATCACCGTACCGGCCCTGGTGGCCGGGGCCGTGGAACTCTTGAATGAGGTCAGCTCTTCGAAGGTCACCGGCGAGGAGGAGCGGTATTCCCGGACCGACCTCTGGGATTTCCAAGCCAACGTCGAAGGGGCCGAACAGATCTGGAAGGTCCTGGCCGGCCCGGTGAGGACCGCCGAACCCGAACTGGCCCAGGTCCTCGACACCCGGTTCACCCAGCTCTACGCCCTCCTCGGTGCCCAGAGAACCGGCGAACTCTTCCAACCCTACAACGCCCTGGGCGCCGCCGAGGTCCAGGCCCTGGCGGCGGCCGTCGACGCCCTGGCCGAACCCCTGGCCCAACTGGGCCGCCTCTACCCCTCGGAATAAGCCATGACCCGCCTTGTCGTTCTCTTCACGGCCCTGATCGTCCTCTCCGGTTGTTCCTCCGACCGGGAACCCTTCTACGGTCCTCACCAAGCCGGCATCACCACCGGTCCCCAAAAGTTCGCCTTCGTCGCCGCCTTCGACGTCACGGCCCCCGACGCCGACGGGGTCCGGGCCCTGCTGCAGGATTGGACCAGGGCCTCCGAAGCCCTCACCCAGGGCCTGCCCTTGGGCTCTGACAGCCCCCTTTCGGCACCGGCGGCCGATACGGGAGAAGTGCTGGGCTACCGTCCGGCCCGGCTCACCCTGACCTTCGGGGCGGGCCCCAGCCTCTTCGACGGCCGGTTCGGCCTGGCCGACCGCCGACCGGCGGCCTTAGCCCCCCTTCCCGCGTTTGCCGGCGACCAGCTCCGTCCCCAATGGTCCGACGGCGACCTGGTGGTCCAGGTCGGCGCCGACGACTACCAAACCGCCTACCACGCCCTCCACACCCTGACCCGGGCCGCCAAGGGCCGGGCAGTGGTCCGTTGGGTCCAGGACGGGTTCCAACCCGGACTCGAGGTCAACCCCCGGGGCCCGGGCCGGAACCTGGAAGGCTTCCTCGACGGCACCGTGAACCCCGACACCACGAAACCCGAGGTCATGGACCAGGTGGTCTGGGCCTCGGAACCCGGGCCCCTGGAAGGAGGATCGTACCTGGTGGTCCGCCGGATCCGGATGTTCGTCGAGGTCTGGGACCGGTCGTCCCTAGGGGACCAGCAGCGGACCATCGGCCGGGACCGGGCCCACGGCGCCGAACTCCCCAAAATGGAGGCCGACAGCCACGTGGCCCAGGCCCGGGGCGAAGGGGCCGAGAAAATCCTCCGGCGGCCCTTCCACTACGTCAACGGCCTCGACCCCCGGACGGGCCAGTGGGACTCGGGCCTCCTCTTCCTCGCCTGGATGAAGGACCCCCGGCTGCAGTTTGTTCCCATGCAGACCCGGTTGTCGAATTCTGACCTGCTGAACGAGTACATCCAGGTCCAGGGGAGCGCGGTGTTCGCGGCGTTCCCGGGGGTCGAACCGGGGTCGTACCTCGGAGCCGGGTTCTTCCCCGAAGCCCCTTTGGCGGACAGGATCGAAGGGCTCCTCGGAGCCCTAGGCGCGGCCTACCCGGCCTTGGGCCGGGGGGATTGGGACGGGGTCCGCTCCGCCGCCGGTCAATGGAATGCCCTGTGGAAAAAGGAGCGGAACGCCTCCGGTGCCCGGGCCACAGTCCTCGACGGTTTGCGGGACCAATGGGCTCTGACCCTCGACGCCGAAACCCCGGATTCGGCGGCGGTCAGAGCCGCACAAACGCGGTTGGTCCAGGCCCTCGAAGCCTGGCATGCCGAAGCAAGCCCCAAGTCCGCCGGCTCGGCCGCCGACCTCTCGGCCTTGAAATCCCTGGTGGCCGAAACCCTCCAGGCGCTATCCCGGTCGGATCCGCCCGCCGCCCGGACAGCCTTCGCCTTATTCCAGAAAGAGTGGGCGGCCCGGGAAGCCCTGGTCCGGAGTCTGGACGCCGCCGCCTACCAAGGCCTTGAGCTGGGAATCGCCACGGCCCGGGTGTCCCTGTCAGGACCGGTGCCCGGGGCCGTTCAAGCCGTCACCGCCCTGGAACAGCGGCTGGGGCGCCTCAAGGCACCGGCGTCGTTCGGGGCCTGGGACGCCGGGTTCCTTTTGCTCCGGGAAGGGATGGAAGCTCTGCTGGTCCTGGCGGCCCTGTTGGCGTTCACGGCCCGGGGCGGACAGCGCAACCAGGCTCCGTGGATCTGGGCCGGCGCGGCCGGAGGCCTGGCCGCCAGCCTGGCGGTAGCCCTCGGACTGTCGGTGATCCTGGCCGACTGGACCGCCGCCGCCCCCGAAGCCGTCGAGGCCCTTTCGGGACTGGCGGCCGTGGCACTGATGCTCACCGTGGGCCTGTGGCTGCACCGTAAAGCGTCGATCCGGTCCTGGAACCTCTGGGTCCACGGCCAGGTCGGCCAGGCCGGCGGAAACCCCTGGGCTTTGGCCGGCCTGGCCGCAGTAGCCGTCCTGAGGGAGGGGGCCGAAACGGCGGTGTTTTTCTGGGGATTAGCCGGCTCCTTGACGGTCACCGACCTGCTCCTGGGCGTCGGCGGCGCCTTGGCTGTCCTCTTGGTCCTGGGCGTCCTGATGATCGGCTTCTCGAAGAGGCTGCCGCTCAAGTGGTTCCTTCCGGCCGCCACCGGGCTCATCTACTACCTGGCGGTGAAGATCCTAGGCGAGAGCCTCGCGGCCCTCCAGGCCACGGGCTGGCTGCCGGTCACGCCCCTGGGCGCCAGTGCGCCGGTCCCCGTGTTGGGGTTCACGCCCACCTGGGAAACCGCGGTTCCCCAGGCGGTTCTCGCCGTCATTCTCAGCACTCTGGTCCTGGCTCCCCTTGTCAAGAAGCGGAAAGGGGAGTGATCACTTCACCATGGCCAGGATTTCGACGAGCCCCTTGCGCATGAACATGACGGCGATGGCGGCCAGGAGCAGGTTGGCGATTTTGCCCACGGTGCGGCTTCCCGTCTTGCCGAAGAACTTGCTCAGGGCCTGACTGAAGGCCAGACACAGGCCGGCGATGATCAGGTTGACGGTCAGGGCCACGCTGACCATGAGGTACCCGTACTGGCCGACCAGGACCAGCAGGGTGGTCAGCAGACCGGGGCCGGCGATCAGGGGGACCCCGATGGGGACCGCCCCGACGCCATCGTCCAGGGGAGCCCGTTCTTCGTTGCCCGAACTGGTCAGGTCCTTCAAGGAAAACACAAACAACAAGGCCCCGCCGGCGATCATGAAGTCGGCCACGGTGATGCCGAGGTAGCCCAACACCGACTGGCCCAGGACCATGAACACCACGGAGACGGCGAAGGCGGTGATGAGGCTCTGGTTGAGCACCTTGCGCATCTGCTTGCGGTCCAGGCCTCCGGTGAGGGCCATGAAGTTGGGCAGAATGCCGATGGGGTCCACCGCCACGAACAGAGGGATGAAGCAGAGGAAAAAGGTCATGATCCAGTCCATGGGTTACTCCAAGACGCTCAAAATCATCCCGGCACCGAGGCATTCCTCGCCGGAATAGAACACGGCAAACTGCCCCGGGGCGATGCCGGGATCCCCGGCCTCGAGGTGGACAGCCAGCCGGGCACCGTCGGGGCTGGGCTGGAGGCGGCAGGCCAGAAGGTCGGGACCGTGGCGGAGCTTGCAGGTCAGCGCTTCGTCGGCCCGGGGCGGCCGATGGACCCAGGTCAGCTCGCCGGCCACGAAGTCCTGGCGGTTCTGCTCCTTGCGGTGCTCCAGGTGGCTCACCAAAACCACGTTGGTATCGATGTCCTTGCCCACCACGAACCAAGGCCCGTTGCCCAGGCCGAGGCCCGACCGCTGGCCGATGGTGTGGAACCAGAACCCCTTGTGCTCGCCGAGCTTCTTGCCGGTTTCCCGGTCGACGATGGCCCCGGTTTTCTCTCCCAGGTAGAATTTGACGAAGTCGTTGTACTTGATCTTCCCCAAAAAGCAGATGCCCTGGCTGTCTTTCCGGGCCTGGTTGGCCAAATCGTACTCGTGGGCCAGTTCCCTTACCCGGTTCTTCAGCATTCCGCCGATGGGAAACTCGATCTTGGCCACTTGGGCCTGGCTGAGGTGGCTGAGGAAGTAGGTCTGGTCCTTCACCGGGTCGGGGGACCGCAGCAGCCGCACCGGCCCGTCTCCGGACCGGTCGACGACGCCGTAATGGCCGCTGGCCACCCGGTCGACCTGGTCGCCGACCTTGTCGTAGAACGCCCCGAACTTGACGCGCTGGTTGCAGAAGATATCGGGGGAGGGGGTGTGGCCCACCCGCAGTTCCTTCAGGGCGTACTCCACCACCCGCTCGTAGTACTCGGCCTGGAGGGGCACCACCTTCAGCGGCACCCCGGCGGCGTCACAGACGGCCCGGGCGTACCCCAGGTCTTCCTCCCAGGGGCAGTCCCCCAGGTAGCTCAGCTCGTCTTCCAGCCAGATTTTCAGATAGTAAGCGGTGACGTCGGTCCGGCCCTGGCGCAGCAATTCGTACAGGGCCACCGAACTGTCGACTCCCCCCGAGAGGAGGACGGCGGTCTTCATGGCGCCATCCTACCCGGAAGGAGAAGAAAAAAAAAGTCCGCCGGGGGTGCCGGCGGACTTCCTTGACGGTTTAGGGGACCATCAATGGGTTGCCAAGTAGGCGGCGGCTTTGTCGACGATTCTCTGTTGAGCATCCGCCGGGGTGATGGCTCCGTCCCAGACGTCTTTGTAGTCCTGGGTGATGCCGATGTTGTAGTAGAGGTCCATGGCGGGGATTCCCGAGGGCAGCTTCAGGTTCACCGGCTCGATGTAGCCATTGGCAAACGCCTTGGCGAATTGGGGCTGATAAGCGCCCGGGGCATAGGTTGGCTCCAGGGCCGATCCGTCGGAAAGCACCGGAACGTAGGCCGAATGGTCAACCATGGCCTGGATGCCGTCCTTGGTGTAGAGGAGCCGGAGCAGTTCGGTCGCCGCCGACGGGAAAAGGGTCTTGCTGTTGATTACGTAGGTTTTCACCTTCGTGAGGGGTGTCGGGCGGACACCGCCCCACTTCGGCATGGGCGTCAGCACATACTCACTGCCGTTCCGGTCAGCCGCGCCTTGGAGGTCCATCCAGGTACCCACGAGTCCGAAGGGAGATAGCTCATTGTCCTGCTGGTTTCCGTCGTAGTTTCCCAGGAACTGGTCCCAGCGCCAGCCCATGCTTCCTGCCGGAGTCAGATTTCCATTCCCTTCCCGGGAGAGCTTGGCATCGGCGGCGGCCTTGAGGAAGGAGAGTCCCTGGAGGAACAACGCCTTTTCGAAACCAGGTTTGGTCGCATCGCCTTCGGAATAGATCTCCCAGCCCCCGGTGGTCAGACCGGAGTAGGCCGACCAGGGTTCGTCCAGGCTCAAGGGATAAACCACATTCACGGATTTCGACTTGTAGACCGGCTGGGACCAGCTCGACGAGAGGGCGAAAATCTTCTCCCAGGTATTGAACGCCGTCGGGAGCCCGTCGGCATCGAGTGATGTGACATCGTAGCCCAGGGCATCAAGCATGGTCTTGTTCCATGCAAACACCATGCCGTCGTACGACACGGGCAGGGCCTTGATGTCGGCACCGAACGCCGCATTGCTGAAGGTCAGCCAGCTCGACTTCAGATTCGGACCGACCACCGACGTCAGGTGGGAATCGAGGGCCAGGAGTTCCCCCTGGTGACCAGGAAACACGTTGGAGATGGTCATGGTCACATCGGACCGGTTGCCGTTGTAGTTTCGGTTGGCCTCGAGGGAGGTGTCGGAACCGACCGACGTGAAACTGACGGTTCCCGCTAGACTGGGATGCTGCTGGTTCCAGAGGTCCACAATGGCTTGGCCGAGGCTGTCATTGTCGACGCCGACGACGATGTGGGCCCCGGGTTCCACAGCAAATTCCGTGCTGTTCCATGTGACAGCATTCGCCAGAGGATTCCAAACGTTCAGGTCGGTGGCCGCTGTGGCGTTCACTCCGTCGAGGACGAGGGTTTGGACGGGCGCCACCAGATCACCGTCTTGGGCCACACCGTCGGTCGTGTTGCGGTCGCCCCAGGCGGTGGAGCCTTCCAGTTTGCAGTACAACGTATAGGTTCCAGAGGGAACACTCGACATGTAGTAGCTGTCCGCCAGGGAATCGTTCACATACCGATCATCGCTCCAGTGATAACCGTTGGTGCCGTCGAGGATCAGGCGGTAGCGTTTGCCCTTGGAGCCTTCGGGGAAGACGAGGTTGCCCTCCACCTTGCTTCCGACGACTTCGGTGACGGTGAACCCGTAGGTACCGTCCGTACCGATGCCCGAAACGCCCAAGTACACGGGACGGTCGTCATAGTTGTCAAAGTACCTCGTTTCGGTACTGTTGTTCAGTGTCGTGGGGTTATAACCGTCTGAGTTGAAGGTAAACCCGGTGACGCCGGAGGTGGAGGTGAACACGACATTGTAACCGGTCTTCGCCTTCAATTTGGCCGCATACCAGATCTCCTGGTCGGCGCCGATGGTTGCCGTGGGAGCCAGGGTAAACGAAGTTTGAACGGTGAGATCCACCGTGCGGGTTTCCGGGACCAGGGGAAGGCAGGCCACGTTCACATAGTCCGTATCCTTGCTGTTGACCCAGACGTTGTCCCGGATACCGACCACCGAGGGGGTCGGATCGGCGGCATCGGCATAAATCGAGACGACAACACGGTAGGCGTCACCGGTCGGAATGTCGGTGATCTCACCTTGCAGGTCCGGACGGATGCCTGTGCCTGCCGTCAGTTCCACAGGAGTGACGATGTCGGTCCAAACGATGTGGTCGGCATCGGGACCGGAGGCTTCCTGAACCTGGACAACGGCCTTGCCGGCGTGGAGGAAGGCCCGGGAACCGGTGGCCCCGGGAAGAACCTTGGCCAGCCAAGGCGCAACGGCAGGAACCGTGACCGACAAGGTCCCGGTCGGTCCCGGGCGGGAGTTCACTGTACCCAGGGCCACAGGACCGGAACAGGAGGCCAAGAACACGGCCGTGAGGACGGCCAGCAACCAATGGTGTTTTTTCATTTTTTCGATTTCCTTATTGTACCGTCACATTGATTGAACCGCCGGACTCGGCATCATTCAACAGTCTCTGAGCTTCCCCGATGGGTCCGCCATCGTTAAGGTCGACGAACAGACCGGTTTTGTTGGCGATGTCTCTAATCCAGAACTTGACGGAAGTCTGCCAAGCCGCCGCGCCGTCCATTCCGATGATCCCGACACCTCCGAGCTGGTCGCGCCGTACGGCGTGGGAACTGTGAAGATCCCGGTACAGTTGGGCCATGGTGATGGCGGCCCACGCGGCCTCGCTCCGATTGGCACCCGTGTTCACAACCACTTGGAGCGCCAAATCGATCGCATCCTCAAAAGCTTGCGTCCGGACATTCAGGTTGTTGTCCAGAGGTGCGGAAGGATCGTAATCCTGTCGAGCGTATTCCGACTTGATTCCGACTTGGCAGCGGAGGCTGGCGGCCACATCATCCGGTTCAGAGGCGGCATTGTCGATGCAGGCTTGGAAGTAGTCCCAGGCTTTCATGAACTGGGCCTTCCGTACGGACCAAGCCGTGCTGTCGGCCAGCCGGTTGCCGTTGTCCTGGAACCAATGGCCGAGGATGCGGTTCAGGCGTCCGATCGAGGCACCGCCGTTCGCCGTCTCAAGAGCCGTGCCTTTCTCCTTGGCAAGAAGGTCGAGGATCTTGGTTTCCATCTGTGCGATCTGTGCCCAATCGCCGGCAGTGTAGCCGCGTTGGCCCTGGGGAGCGGTCTGGTAATCCCAACCCAGTGTGTTGGCGGCATCGTTGAGCGACCAGCCGGCATCGGTCAGCGCCCAGGCGGTGGCGGAGTTGGCATCCGAGGAAGGCGCCGCCTCTTGGGTCCACTTGTTGTACAAGACCAAGGCCTCGTCCACCGACTGAAGCTGGAGGGCGACCCTCTGGGCGATCAGCGGAATCCGGCCGGCTTCATCCAGTCCTTCACCCAGGGAATTGGCTTCGTCGCGGTAGCTTCCAGCCATTTCCTTCAGAACGCCCCATTTGCCGCCGTTGGGAACGGTTTTCGCATCCATGAGCGCCAGCAGATCCGTGAGGGCGGCCCGGCCATCGGCGAACACCCCGAGTTTGAACCCGCAGTCGGCAATGTTCCGGATGGCTTCGTTGAACTCCCAACCGTCAGAAGGAAGGTTATTGAAGGTCTCCGGTGTGATCAACTGGAATACCGCCCTGGACTGCTGATACAGCGGAGTCCAAACAGACGACGATTGTCCGTGGTCCCACCGCCAGCGGTTGGCGGCATCTTTGAGATAACTTCCCTTTTGCAGGAGGGCATGGGCCCAGGGTGCGCCCCGGTTGATCAGCGTTGTTCCATCTTTCTCGGTGTACGTTCCCACGGCATCAAAGGCGGGCCCGACCTTGGTGGTCCAGAATTGATTCGAGGAACTCAAATTGCTGGTCTCCAGGCTGTCTTGGACCATTTGAAGGTACTCTTCGGCCAGGGCATTGGCCAGCGAGAACTGGATCCCCACCTTTTCCCCCGGTCCCAAGGTCGGATCCTTGAGGAGGAGGTTGAAGTACGATTCGGCCGCCGTGTAATCACGCATGTTGGCATAACACTCGCCGATCTGCTTCACGGACTCCCGGAAGAACCACTCGTTGGGATCGACGGTGGGGAACAGCGACTTGCTCACCCGGCTGAAGGCCACAACCGCCTTGTTGTACGTGGTCACGTAGACGGAGAGGGAACCATTTTGCTTACGCTGTTGATTGCCCAGGTTAACGTAGATCTCTCCCTGACGGAACTGGGCGTAGGCCTTGGTCCATTGTTCGGCGTCGGCGGGATTCTCCGCAATCACCTTGCCAACCAAGGCCAGCGCCAAGTCATGACGGTTGGCAAGGTCTCCCTTGTTCCAGAGGTAGTCGCCGGCCAGGTTCACCATGGCTTCACCGGCGGGCCGGTAACCCCAGAAATGACCCCAGCCGATGTCCTGGGCTTTCTTGTAGGCGACCATGGCGGCATCAGTGCGTGTTGAACTATTGGTTTGATCCGGGTCGGTATTCCGCCAATCGTCGTTGGCGTTGCCGATCCGGGTGTAGACCCAGGTCCGCTGGGCCTTGGTTTTAGAATCGTTGACGGCCAGAGTGGCATCCAGGACGGTGGCGGGCAGGCCGGCGGCGGCCTGAAGGTTGGCGACCTTCTCGGCATTGTCAGCCACCGGTTTGTTCCAGATCAGATACTCCATCACGTCACGGACGGCCTTGAGCCGAAGGTCGGCGTCCTGGCTGGGATCGTTGGACAGGTTCATCAAACCGGTCTTCGCCGCGTCGTAATAGAGACCGTCGCCGAAGTTGATGGCGAACCACCAATAGAGCTCAACGGCATTGAAGCGCATGGTATTGACCGAAGTGAGGCTGTCCGGACCGTTGTTTTGGGCCAAAGGCGGAAGCTTCAGGAATTCGGCCGAGGCTTTGACGAAATCCTTGGCATCGACGTAGGACCACGCGAGGTCGGCTTGGGCATCAAACCGGGCCTCATTGTCGAGGGAGGAAGCCGGGAGGGCCAGGAGGGTTCCCAGGGCACCGATGCAGTTGCCCACCGCGGTCTGGTCGAAGCTTCCGTCGGGCTGCCTTCCGTTCGCCCGGACCAAGCTGGCCAGTTTCGCCTTGGCCAGGTTGGCAACCGGGGCGTTGGGCTGGGCGGCAACAACTTCGTCGAGCATGGCTTTCGGATCAAACGATTCCCGGTTGTTCCAGGACCGCGATGCCGCATAGTCGACCCGGGCCAGGGCGCCGATGGGCGTTGTGGCCTCGGCCATGGCGATGGTCTTTTCAAACTGGAGGAAGGCCGACTGGTTGTCGCCGAGGTTCTGGTAAACCTTGGCCAGCCAGTAGTTGACTTCGGGGGTGAGGGTCGACTCGGGATAGTGGCCGAGGATGACCAGCAGTTCGTCCCGGGCCAGGTCGACGTCGCCGGCCTTGCCCAGGAGCTTGGCGTCGGCCAGCCGGGTCTCGGCGGTCTTGCCGCCGTAGGTGGCCGATCCGGCGCTGGCGAGGACGTAGACCCAAACAAATTGTTCCGATTCTGCGGCATAGTGGGTGGGTAATCCTGAAACAATACTGTCGGTTACTTTTAGGTTGATCAGGTAGGAACCGATCACGGTGGGTATAAAGGAAGTTTTGGCCGTTTGAGCCAACGTGATTTCCGGTGCCCCCTGAGGCTTAATAGCCACGGTCCAGGAGAACTTCAGACCCGAAGCAACGGAATCGTTGTCATCGGTGGTGGCTGAGGCATCGAGGCTCACCTGGCTGCCCACAGAAACAGTAAGAACATCCACCATATTGATGACAGGAGGGAGATTCAATCCGAGAGAAACACCGGCATCGATGTCGGCAATATCAACTGTGATGCTTGTGGGATTTGCGGCGTCAGTGCTGGCATCCATCAGAATAATGGCAGACGCCAGGGCGTTCTTGTCGAGGCCACCGTTCGGGACGGCGGTCTGGGCGGCGGCGGCGGCCCCTACGGTGACAGCTTTTTGGATTTCCAACTGCGAAAAGCCGGTCACTGCGTTTGCTGCGGTGGAAAGCGAGATCGAGGTGGCCTCGGTGATTTTGCCGATGAGGCTGGCAGCATCCTGGCTGGCGTTGACGAAGTCGGACTTCATGACCCCTGTCGTAGTTCCTGAGGTGGCGGCTTGGACCATGGAGGACAACTGGGCGAGGGTGACTGATGAGGAGGATTTGGCCACGGCTACGATGCCTTCGGAGGATCCAGTGGCCACGGATTTCACTAACTTAGCCACATCATCGGCGGAACTGGCGATCTTTCCGAGGGATTCGGAAGCCCCCTGGGTGATCTGACTTGTCAGGGCCGGGAAGTCGATAGAACTGACCCCTTCCACCGTGATGGTGGCCACGGCAGAAACAGCCCCCTTTGTCACAGCCTGAACGGCGGAACCTAAGGCGTCTGCGTCAGACAGTCCGGAATCCCTCAGGGTGGCCACGGCCGACTGGGTGATCTGGATTAGGGCTTCGCTGACCAGGGCTTTGTTTACTCCGCCGCCGTTGAGGCCGGTGATCATGTTTCCGACGATGGCACCGGCGGTCTTGCCGAGGTTGGCCGAGGTGATGCCAGTCTTAGCGAGATTTTTCACGGCTGCCTGGGAGATCCGGGCCAGCAGAGTGGAAACAACCTGGGCATTGGCGGCCAAAGCACGGGAAGACCGGCTCGTGACTTCAAACCTTCCCTTGAGACTATTCATAAAGCTGGTCGTGATGACTCCGACGGCATCGATTTGTTCCGACTCCGTGAAGTATGCATCAGTTAAGCCTGCTTCGGCACCCGCAACGGCCACTGGTATTGCTTCTGCGAAGTCGGTCTCGCTCACATTGGCCGCAGTGACATACTCTTGGGCCGATTTGGCAACGACATTCGCCTGAGTCGGAGAAAACTTTAAGGTACGAACCATGTTCGCCGAAAGTTCCGAGATCACCACCCGGATCGAATCGGCCGCCGGCGGGGACGTTGTGGGATTGTTGGAGGAACCCGTGGCTCCCTCGATCAGGCTGAGGATCTGGGTACAACCCATGAACAACAAGGACGCCAGGCCCACGAGGACCCAGGGACCGAAACGACGAAGCCGCTGGTGCATACGACTCTCCTTACTTTGGCACAGTTCCAATTATTCTTTCTCTTTTATCTCCATAAAACAAGGCGAAGGGCCGCTTTTTTCGTAAAATGTCAGCCTTCCAGAAAAACAGTTCCCTTTGCCGGCGGACGAGGGATTCGTTATTATGGTTCCATGTCACTTCCTCCTGTTGGCCTCCACGACCTGGCCCTCGCCGTCCCCCGGAACCGCATGGTCCTATCGGCCTTGGCCGCCCGGCGGATCGCCGAAGATCCTGCCATTGAGAAACACCTCGCCCGGGCCCTGGCGGCCACCGGACAATTTGCCATGCGCTACCCGGGGTTGTCTGAGGACACCGTGACCCTGGCGGCCGAAGCCCTCCGCTCCCTCCTCGACCGGCAGGTTGGGACTGACCTCTCCGGCCTGAGGTTTTTGGCCCTGGGAACCGAGACCGGGGTCGACATGAGCAAGGCCGGTTCATCTTACGTATTGGGTCTGCTCCAGAAGGCCGGCTACCGGCTGCCGGTGACCCTTTCATCGTTCCAAGTGCAGCACGCCTGCGCCGGCGGAACCTTGGCCCTGCTGACGGTGGCGGCGTTTCTCCAGGCCGCCGGCCGGGACGGCGAAACCGCCGCGGTGCTCACCAGCGACATCGCCCGGTACAAGGCGCCGTCGACCGCCGAGGTGACCCAGGGGGCGGGCGCCAGCGCCCTTTTGGTGGCCCGGAACCCCGACCTCCTCGAACTCGACCTGACCACCACCGGGTTTGCCAGCCACGACGTCGATGACTTTTTCCGGCCCTTGGGTTCCACCATCGCCAAGGTCAAGGGCGGCTTCTCCCTGTCCTGTTATAATGAGAGCCTCCTCGAAGCCTTTGAGGACCATTGCCGCCGGGCCGGGGTGGGCCCCGCGGAAGAGCTGGATTCCATCGATGCATTCTTCCTCCATGTCCCGTACTCCCTCATGCCGGTACAGGCCATGGAAAAGCTGTTGGAGAAACACAAGGGCCTCGACAAGGCCGCCGCCCAGGATTTTCTGGCAAGCCGGGGGTTCTCTGCCGGGCTGGAAGCCACGGCCCACATTGGCAACCTCTATACCGGAAGCCTCTACCTCAGCCTTGCCTACGGGCTGGCCGAGCGGGCCAAGGCCTGGGGCCCTGGACTGCCGGGGAAAAAAGTTCTGCTGGCCAGTTACGGTTCGGGGAATACCATGGCCGTGTTCACCGCCCGGGTGGCCCCCCGGGCCGCGTCGGTCATCGCCCGGTGGGACCTCGATGCGGTGCTCAACGACCACGACGATCTCCCCTTCGAGCGTTACCAGGAATGGCTCGATACGGTGAAGTCCCCCGAGAACTACCCGGCTTTGTTGGCCGCCAACCCGCCGCCGGCGGGACGATTCGCCCTGACGGGCTTGAGGGAGGACGGTTACCGTGAGTACGGACTCCTCTGACCTGACGGTCCGCAAGGCCAAACACATCGAAGTGTGCACCGAACCCGGGTACGATCCCGAAGGCGGTTCGGCCCTGTTCGAACAGCTGAGCTTCCGGCACCGGGCCCTCCCGGAAATGTCGTGGGACGAAGCGAAGACCGAAACCGAATTCCTCGGCAAGCCGGTGAAACTGCCGCTGTTCATCAGCTGCATGACCGGCGGTTCGGATTCGAGCTACCAGATCAACAAGGACCTGGCCCGGGCGGCCCAGGCCGTGGGCGTCCCCGTCGGTATGGGATCGATCCGCATTTTGTTCCGGAAGCCCGGGAGTTTCACCGACTTTCACCTCCGTCCCCTGGCCCCCGATGTGCCCATTTTCAGCAACCTTGGCGCCCAGCAGCTGGTGGAAGAACGGCTCAGGGACAACTACAAGGCCCTGAACGAGTGGAACAAAAAACTCGAAGTCGATGCCCAAGTCATCCACCTCAACCCGGGCCAGGAATTGTACCAAGAGGACGGTGACCGGGACTTCCGGGGCATTAAAGACACCCTGGAGGACTTCATCGCCCGGAGTCCCCGTCCCGTGATCGTCAAGGAAACCGGCTTCGGCATGGCCCCGGATGAAGTGGACTGGCTTCTGAAGGTCGGGGCCGCCTACGTGGACACCGCCGGGGCCGGAGGGACCAACTGGCTGACCGTGGAAGCCTACCGGCTCAACGAGGCGGGGTACGAAAGCGGCGAGGCTCTGCGGGACTGGGGCTGGCCCACCGCCCTGTTGCTGGCCGCCGTGGGTCACCGGAAGGGCCGGATCCTGGCCTCGGGCGGCCTGAGGTCGGGCGTCGATTTGGCCAAGGCCCTGGCCCTGGGAGCCCACGCGGGCGGCTTTGCCCTGCCCGTGGTCCGGGCCGCCAAGTCCGGCGGCGCCGAGGCCGTGGTGGCCCTGCTGGAGGGCTACGCCCGGGCCCTGAAAACCACCATGGTCCTGACCTCCAGCCGGTCCCTGGCCGACCTGAGGAAGGCGCCCCTCGATACCAGCCGGGACTTCGAATACCGACTGAAAAAACTCAAGAAGGCCTGACCCTTGGACAAACCCAATCCTCCCCTCCGCAAACGCTCCCTGGAAGACCGTCGTGCCTGGTGGCTGGCGGCCTCGTCGGCCACCGGCCCCCAGTCCCAATTCTTCGAGGGAGCCCGGGCCGACCTCGACCTCGCCGACCTCCTGGTGGAAAACGCCGTGGGCTGGTTTCCCGTTCCCCTGGGGGTGGCATCTGGTCTGGTGGTCAACGGCGTCAGCTACGAGGTCCCCCTGGCCACCGAGGAGCCCTCGGTCATCGCGGCCGTGAGCTACGCGGCTTCCCTGTCCGCCCGGGCGGGGGGCTTCTCCGCAGGTGCCGCGGCGCCGGTGATGCGGGCCCAGGTTTTCTTAGAAGAACCGGCCGCCGATGCCGAGTCGCGGCTGGAAACCGCCCGGGGGTCCCTGGAAGCGGAAGCCCGGACCCATCTGGCCTCCATGGAACGACGGGGCGGAGGCCTCCGGGCCCTGACCCTGGCCCGGCTCCCCGGCCTCGACGTGGCCGTGGTGAGACTCGACGTGGACGTCCGGGACGCCATGGGAGCCAACCTGCTGAACACCCTGGCCGAGGCCCTGACCCCTGCCCTCGAAGGGACCCTCGGGGGAAAGAAGCTCCTGGCCATCCTTTCCAATGACGCCTCGCTCCGCCCGGCCTGGGCCGAAGTCCGGCTCCCGGTGGCGGGCCTGGCAAAGCCCTCGTTTCCGGGCGCCGAAATGGCCCGGCGCATCGCCCTGGCTTCGGCAGTGGCCCAGGCTGACCCCCAGAGGGCGGTGACCCACAACAAGGGCATCATGAACGGCATCACCGCCCTGGCCCTGGCCACGGCCAACGATACCAGGGCCCTCGAGGCGGCGGTCCACAGTTACGCCTCGGCTTCGGGGACCTACAAGGGCCTCAGCCGGTGGACCGTGGACGGGGAGTTCCTGGTGGGCCGGATCGACATCCCCCTGGCCTTGGCCACCGTGGGCGGTTCGGCTGGCATCCACCCCACCGCCCGGATGGCCTGGCAGTTGTTGGGGTCTCCGGACTCCCCCGGCCTATGCGCCATCGCCGCGGCCCTGGGCCTGGCCCAGAACTTCGCCGCCCTGTTCGCCCTGGCCGGCGAGGGTATCCAGAAGGGCCACATGGCCCTCCATGACCGCCGTGCTGCCTGGCTGGCCAGCCAAAATGGAAGGAACGTATGAAAGGCTTCGCCGTTGCCGGACCGAGTTTGGCGCTCATCAAATACTGGGGCAAGAAATCCGCCGCCGAAAACACCCCGGCCACCGGCAGCCTGGCGGTCACCCTGGACGGTCTGGAATCCCGGACCGAGGTGTCGTTCGACGACAGGGATTCGGTGGTGGTCAACGGCGAGGAACAGCCCGTTTCCCGGTTCACCGCCTTCCTCGACGGCTTAAGGGCCGACCTGGGCCTGGAACACCGGGGACTCACCGTGGTCTCGGCCAACAATTTCCCCACGGCCGCGGGACTGGCCAGCTCGTCGTCGGGGTTCGCCGCCCTGGCCGGCGCCGTGGCGGCCTTGGCCGGTGTCGACGCCGCCCCGGCCCGGCTGTCGGCCCTGGCCCGGATCGGCTCAGGGAGCGCCACGCGGCCGGTGTTTGGCGGCTTCACCGTCTTCGATGCCGGTGCCTTGGCCGCCGAACCCGAGCACAACGAGGCGTTCTGGCCCGAATTCCGGGTGATCCTCTGCGTCGTCCGGGAAGGGGCCAAGGCCACCTCCAGCCGGGCGGGCATGGAGTCGAGCCGGCTCACCAGCCCCTACTACCAGAACTGGGTCGACAGTTCTCCGGCCCTCTTGGCCGACGCCCGCCGGGCCCTGGCCGGCCGGGACTGGTCGGTGCTGGGCCCCCTCATCCGGCAGAGTTACCTGCGGATGTTCGGCACCATGTTCAGTGCCGAACCTCCCCTCATCTACTGGCAACCCGAGAGCCTGGCCCTGATCCAAGCACTGCAAGCCCTTCGGCAGGAAGGGTTTACAGCCTGGGAGACCATGGACGCCGGCCCCCAAGTCAAGGTCTTCTGTCCGTCTGACCAGGCCGGTGCCCTGGCGGAAGAACTCGCACGCCGGGTTCCGGGCCTCCGGTTCCTGACGGCGGCCCCCGGCCCCGGTCTGCGGACCTGGAGGACCGAATGAGTTCGTTCCGGCTGACGGTGCCGGGGAACCTGCTCCTGGCCGGGGAATACGCCGTCCTCGAAGAGGGCGGTCTGGGCGCCGCCATCGCCGTGGCGGGCGTGCTCGCCTTTCGCCGCGCGCGTACCACGGTCAATCCCATGACGCCGGGCGCCTCGTCCTCCGTCGTCTCGAGCGGCATCTACCGCCTGACGCGCAACCCGATGTACCTGGGCTTCCTCCTCGCGCTGCTGGGATGGGCGATGGCGCTCGGGCACGGACTCGCCCTGCTGCCGGTGGCGGGATTCGTGGCGTGGATGACGCGCTTCCAGATCGTCCCGGAAGAACGCGCGCTGCGCGAGAAGTTCGGCGAGGGGTACGCGGACTACCTGCGGCGGGTGCGCCGGTGGATCTGAGCCCGGGCGCGCGGGCCTGAGCGGCGTGGCGTACGCCTTCGTCCTCGTGCTGGGGCTGTTCGCCGGGACGCTGGGCGGCGTGGTGGGCACGGGCTCGTCGCTGGTGCTGATGCCGGTGCTGGTGGTGATGTCCGGCCCGCGCGAGGCGGTGCCGGTCATGGCGATCGCCGCGGTGCTGGGCAACCTCGGGCGCGTGATCGCCTGGTGGAACGACATCCACTGGAAGGCCTGCGCCGCATGGTGCGCGACGGCCGTGCCGGGCGCCATGCTCGGCGCGCGGCTGCTGCTGGCCATCCCGCC